>JAEQML010083378.1:0-10488 GCA_016904865.1 Pissodes strobi | reverse complement strand
CTACTGACGTTGACTCAGGTGCTCTAAGGCAAATAAACGAATTTCTTTCCCCAAATCCTTTAAACCAATCCCAACCTGCAATTTTGAATTCATATAGAAATAATTGAGGAACTCTTTTGTTGCCTCATGTCAAAAATTGGACTCTATAAGTATTTAAGATGTTCAACAATTTCGCAGTTAAAGTTTTGACTAAATGTAACCTTATGTCCACTTATATAACCTTTCTTCCACCCATATTCTCTAAGAGCAGGTCGTCTAAGCATTGTAAATGGAATGTTATACGTCTTGGATGCTAAAAGCTAACCCATTCGTTGTTCTCGAACAACTAATGGTCTGGTTCATTTGGACTGGTCGGTATAAACAATTATTTCTTTAATCACTTATCACAATAAAGGTGGGGGTGGTAATTAACCACTTTAATTAGTGTACTGTATTAAAATAGGTTGGTGGGGGTTTTATTCATAGGGTGTGAATTGAAACATGTAGGTATTACGTACTTTAATAATGCAAGAATTAATTTGCATTAAATATGATAAATATATACAATAATTTCTAACTACTTTCAAGCATTCATCTTTTCCCACATAAAACTAAATAGATACTGTACATTCGCTTAACTATTATTAGATGCCTAAGAAAACGTCTTGACTATTTAAATTTAACACGAACTTCTTTCTTTACGGAATTTAATTGAGCTTTCTGTTCATTCAAAATTTCAACTGACTGCCTTTCCGTTCACACTAAATACCTTGAGCTTTACGTCTTCTTCGATTCTCTCAACTTAACTTTGGCATGGATATAGATAAGACTCCGAACAGTTGATTCGAATCTCGAGTACCGAAATATATTTGTCTACTACCAATTTCCATCCGCTATTTTACCTTCTTCTACTTCAACAAGAGAGACGCTACGAGCTGTATTGTCTCTAAAAAATGCGTTACAACGCCCAAAGGAGTGCCTTATCCAAGTTTGGACAAAGAGAACAGAGAGTACAGCACATATTCTCTAAATATCTGTGCAAATAAATGAAAAAAACTATTAAATATCTTGGCGTCAGCCAGAGCTACGACTGGGTAGATCTACTTGGCGCCAAATTTATGCAGAGCGATGACTGGACCGATGCATCACGGTTGAGTGCTTGTAAGGCACTAAAATCTAATTTTTCCTACTGGAGCAGGGAGAAATAAAGCGGGAAATTGCGCGGGAGCGGATGCTTTTGAGAAGACAGAAGCATGTTCTTTCTTTATTTGACATATTGTTGTTTACACAACACTGACGGAGACAAAGATATATTAAATTGAGAACTATAATAACGATTACCTTAACGGAGTGACAGCTTGCTTCCAGCGATTGTTGCATATAACGGAATCTATTTTATCAACAATCCAGGTTCTGACTAAGGAGTATCTGAACTACAACGCTTTAAATGCACAAATTCAGTTGAAATTATGACTCAATCATACTACAGACCTACACGGTGTTATTACCAAACTATACGGTGAAAAACGAAAGTTAGTACACATATTGGGGTGTTTCCCCAACATGGACCTTATCCCAGGATTGCCTAAACGATTTTTGTTCATCGCGCATATATGTCTGAAGTAAATTTGTACGCCATTTATATCAGAAAATTGAATTTGCATTTTTAATTAAGTCTAATAAGCAGAGCAACCAACATACTAAAAATAACTTGGTATTAGCCATTAACAATAAAATAAAAACAGTTACATACCTTATGCGTTTGAAATTTGGCGATCTGGAAAGTTTGTGCATTTTGTACGCCGAATATATATATAAAAAATATTATGTAGTTCGCTTCATATGTAGCCTACAGTGTCACCAAATTTATTGAAAATGTAGGAATAATGCGTAGTATGCCATATCATCCAGTATGTCGTCTCAGGCGTACTTCCCGTACACTTCGCAAGTTTTAGAAGAATTTAAAATTTCTTAATGTACCAAAATCAAAATGAAAATTGAGCTCAGATGTTTGGAGTATTTTGTAAAGAAATATGGGATGAGATGAAATCAGGATAAAAACAAAAGTTACATTAAATTTTTTGGTGTCGGAATGTATCTTATATTGCGTATCTGTTGAAAATTGCTTTCAACAAAAATTAGAATTTTAAATATTACGCGTTTCATTTATCAATAAGAGATCGATTTACAGTTTAAGTTCCCAGGCCAAAAAACTGCTTAGCTTTTTATTTTGATTAAAGCAATAACAAACTAATATTTTTATCGTGCTGTCGTGGCCTGAAAAGATTGCATCATCCATATGAAAGAGAAGCGTGTGATTTTTTCCTAATTCAATTCGTATAGAACCATCGATAAGATGGCTTCGAAAAGGTCGTAAGCTCGATCGTAAAATTAAAAGGCAAAATAGTTAAAGATTATAGAAGTTCAATTCGATAACTAAGTACATATAAAATTTAGTCAGATTCGTTAATGTAAAAAGTTGTCGTCGTCAAAGCCAGTAAAATTCGTCAAAGTTAAAAACAGCAAGTAATTCGTTCTACTTCTCGCAGCTTCTTTACTTTAGTTAAAAAACCATTTTCTTCAGTTGTTGGTTGTTTTGTGGATAAATGTATATACTGTGTGGTTCAATATACTGTTAATCAAATCAAAAACGTTCGTCGCAGTGACTTTTATTTTTGTCGTACAGCCACTTATTAAAACATTACTCTTTATGTACCCGTAAAACGTACAGTATCAATTAGCGTCGTAAATTGAGTAACTAATTAAGGCTAGCTACTGATAGATAGCTTAGACGGAATTAGAAATTTGAAATTGATGCAATAAAAGGTTAACAAATTCTGAACGAAAATTGACTATTGCATTAAAATTTGCTAAACATCATATTGCGTCCAAAGGGGAGGTTTAGATTGTAGCAACATCCCCCACAAGAAGGGAAGTGGGAGATGGAATACTTTCCATTATTCTCACCGAGTAATAATTGCGGGTTGTTTTATGCATAATTGCGGGCGAATAATTAACTATAGAATATGTTTTTAAGTAGTGGTAGCGGTATCTGGTGATACTAACTTATTTTTTACCTGGGAAAATCCACTAAACCAATGCATTTGTTTGGCAACCTGTGACTTAGATTACCTTCAATTATTATTACTTATATTTTAGGAAAAATATTATTGATGATTATATTTAGTAAAAAATTTCACTTACCATTTAATATTGAGTTTAATCTTAATCCTGGCACTGTGAGTTGTCCCCTAAGGCTTTGAATAATATTTTCCTTATCCCTTAGGGCATTGCGAAGATTTTCCAATTCCTTCGCAGCAAGTTCTTTGGGAATTGATCGTATAGAAGAATTTAAAATACCAGTGTTTAGCTTCTTTCTTCTTGGAGTGTTCGAAAGAGATACTTCTATACTGGCCATCTGAAAAGAGGAGAAAGTTCAGTATAATATGTATCATGGAACTGAAATAAAATGAAAGTAATCATGAACTGGTGATTCTAACTGTATGCCCGTAATGGCATTTTGCGTACCGTGATTTGGGGTGATATTGACTATGCGGGGTGACTGATAACTATTTTCAAGTCTGGAGTATTTGAATTTACCGCGTCTATTTGTCACATTTGTACACATGAGCTAATGGTTTAACCTCAATTGGGTACTTTGACTGTTGACGGTTGAACTTAAATAATACGTTAATAAAACAGACTGTAGGAGATGCAGATCAGCGAAACCCCAAAATTGAATCCCATATCTTAATCGAGAGCCTACCAAGACAAAGTAACTATTTCTTGCAGTTTTTGCTTCAAGTTCATTGCGAATGAATCTAAGAGCATAGCAATCCGAGACCAATTTCTTTCTCAACATAATAATATGAGTATCAAACTTCAATTTAGAGTCAATAAAGACTCCCACAAATTTAGCGCTGTCTTTATTTTCAATAGTTTCTCAATTCAGTAAGAGATTTGGAGCGGCTCCCCTAAATGTCATAAGACTAGTTTTGCGTATGCTAAAAGTAAGCCTGTTTGCTTCACACCACTCCTTTATAATTCCAATATAATTTTTTATGGTTTCACCCAAGGTAGCGTTACCCGTTCCTAGCCACAGTATTGTGGTATCATCAGTAAACAGTGTAAAGGATCCAGTAATGTTTATGGAATCTAGGTCATTAATGTAGATGAGAAACAGCAGGGCACCAAACACGGATCCCTGGCGAACCCCATAATCAATGGTTTGCACCGATGACACACTGTCATGGCCACCAACCACCTGCTTCCGATTAGCCAGATATGACTCAAACCAAGACAAAGTACGTCCCCTAAACCCATAACAAGACAGTTTTTGCAGTAGTATTCCGCGATCCACACAATTAAATGCCTTGGAAAAATCGCAAAATACCGCCGCAGCCATCTCTCCCCTTTCAGGCCCAAATAAAGCCTCTCCAGTAGATTGAAGACCGCATCACTAGTGCTCTTCTTGCCTTGAAAACCAAATTGGTTTTTATTTAGCAAATTATGCTTTTCCAAAAAAACTAACATTCTGATTTTAAAAATATTTTCTATAATTTTTGAAAGGGTCAGAAGCATCGAGATGGGTCAAAAACAAAAGGGGTCATTAGAGTTTCCACCCTTAAACAGAGGTCTAACCATGGCTGTGCCCAAACAATCAGGGAATATTCCCCTGTCAAATGAAACATTCATAATTCCAGCAAGCAAGGGCTTGCTGCAAGCCCTTCAAGCGCAATGTCCGGAAGATTCATAAAAACCTTCAATGAATGGGGACTCCCAATATAATTCAAACTGTAATGAGATATATAGCAATAAACTATTTAGATCTCCAAGGACGTACTGTTGCAACATTTATATTTAATCTTGGGCGTATTGGTTATTGAAAAGGCACGATAATGAAATTATTGAAAGGCTTACTGCTAATGTCAAGAGAGCTCGTGCAGAGGTTTAGAGGGACACACCGATTGAACCTGAAAATCAGCGTGGCCTTCGACCCACATCTACAACTATGATGAGACAAAATTAGTTGACAACCTTGGGCGCATGAAAGTTATATATCACCCGGGAGAGAAATACCCCGAGAGAGTTTGCATCATCACTAAATCAGCTGATTTTATCATCATGTGTGAATCCGGATCTGAAATAATATTGTCACCTATATATGTGACCTGTCGTGCAGAAAACATGTGGGTGGTTATCTCCTTGCTGCACTGATAAATGCTATGCAGGCGGCGCTCATTATATCCGAACAAGCCATGGGTGCGTAGAAGTGGAAACCTCTACCGATTGGTTCAAATCGTGCATCTTGAATCAGGCTGAACGTCAAGAGCGGCGTAAATACTAATTGGGAATATTCTAGCATCATATTTCACGGAAAAGTGATAAAACTATGCGAGAAAAATAATACAGGTTTCGTCTGGTTACCGAAAAATGTGTGTGCCAACTCTCAGATGCAGGGTTTTTCAGAACATTCCAAATGATCTGGAGGAAACTACTGTTGTTTGGAAGGGAACTCATCCACACAATTTCAAAAGATAGACAGCAAGACTCAAAAAGAAATGTGGTGTTTTCATTTGAAGCAACGACAATCGTGTCATTTAATCAGGATAGTGTTTTAATATTCCAACACACTATCTCAAAACCGCAAAAAAAGCTATAACTTGAGCATACTACCAGGAAAAAGCTCCAATAGCGAGAATGATGTAAATGATGCCGTAATAATGACAACTCAGGTGACGAACAGGCAGAAAATGTTGGTGAAATAGTGTTATAATGCATTCTTTTGAGCGTCGGAATAGCTCGCTTTTTCGCCCGAGTGCGATACAATTTATTGCACTTCTTTCTTGCATTTATTCATACAGTAAGAAATATTGTAAAGGGCATATTGGATATTGGTACAACTGCCTAATTATTATGCATATTAGTTACATAATTACTAATTATTACTAGAGATTTTGATAGAGACATCCATTGATACGTCGTTATTAACAACATAACATGTGCTCTGTTCTTTTTCTTTCCTTTCCATCATTTTTGCTGCAATTTTCTTCGTGCTTTCCACTGAACGTTCAACATACCCTTCAGCTATTGCACTACTTTTTCATCAACAATGCCTCTTTAATGTACATAAATCAGCTCCAGAATCTGCGGACAAAGATGCAGATGACCTTCGAAAACAATGGCCAGTCCATTCTGATTTTCACGTAATATTAAAAATTCCGCAATCTGCTTAGGAATACCTCCGAAAGTATTAATACCAACTTGTTGAGTGGAGCATTCACCACCTCTAGAGATAACTAAAAGCCTTGTACGTGGGTTGAGTGAAAGTAGCAAGCGAAAATAATTTCGTAAAATCTCCAATAATTCCATATTTTCTATGCTACCTTGGGTAATAGTGAATTCTCTAGGCTGTTTGGTTTTGGTGTTTGGAATACAAATTTTCATAGATTTTCATAATTCTTATTTATCATTAGTATCCATCTCCTTCATGTACCAGAAACGCCCATAATCAGAAAAGCCTAGAAGATTTAATATACTTACTTAATTTTAATGGCTATTATGAGTTTAATTCTCTTTATAGTATTTTACCATAAACTTTAAACATTTGTGGTCATAAGATATATTTCCATTTTACCTCCAGTAAATATTTTTGACTTTTTAGGTCTGTAGCCATCCTATTACCGCTTTAGAAACACCAGAAAATTGCAGAACTTACGTATATCTATATTACCCTTCAGATATAGAAAACTTTACAGCATTGAATATTGATTCCAAAGAGAAAATATTTTTTGGATTTTTGATTTCTCCATGAAAATTCAGCAGCTAAAAAACTTTTTGAATTCGTTTAATTTAATAATGAATGTAGACACAGATACGGGCATAACAGCTGCGTCGTCCACTTATCTTGACTATGTGTGCTCTAATTTTGTTTCTGATAAAGTAAAATGTGACGTCGTATCAGCTGGCCTATCTGAGCATGAGGCTGTATTGTGTGAATTTGGATTAGAAAATTTTCGAGCCTTTCCAGGAATAATTAGATGTAGGATGTATAATAGGGATGTTTATGAGGTGTTTTCGAGATTGTGTAGTGATGTGGATTGGAATGATGGAATAATGATTTACGCTATTAGGATCTCTGCCAGGAACTTTCGTGCTTTGCACTTTATTCGCAAATATGCTATTAATAATGTTTTTTTCGTATACTACTACAGTAGTTATCGTAGCCTATATAGAAAGACTATTAGGGCTACTAAGGTTTTGTTCTATGGTGAGAGACTTGATAATGCAATTTTCGCGGATGTTCAGAGTATCCTTTGGCACCACCAATATGTCAAGTTACTGGGATAAATTAGTAATGGTTATCTGGGATCTGATTGGAATGTGGTGTGATTCCAACTTGTTGGTTTTAAATTCTTCAAAAACAAAACGTTGTTAGCTTTAAGTCTGATGATGTGGATCATTCAATTGATGATATGAGTGTGGGTATGCGGATGTTGTGATGTTTCTAGAGAATTATATAGATGCAACCCTAAAATTTACTATCCATATTTCCAACATATTTGCAAGACTTGCGTCTTGGTGCTATGTAAAACGAATAATATCACGTCAGGCAGATAGCGGAATATTTCAGGACATGCAAGCTGCAGATAAACGAGACCAAAACGCAACTTATTAACTTCAATCAGAAGCGCAGGAGAGAAAGGACACAATTCACGATCAATGGGACAAGGATCGAGAACACGGATATCGTCATGTACCTAGGAGTCACGCTGGACGCGAAGCTGACAGCAGCAAGCGCAATATACTAGTGATGGGCATAACCGAATTATTTTGATAAGCGAATTATTTGTATTCAAATAATATTAATAACCGAATAATTATTTGAATAATCATTCGAATAAATTCAGGTAAGCGATCGCAGCCGGTGAGGAAGGAGGTTCAGCATCATCGGCATCGTAACTCGTAACTGCTGTAATTGTCTTATTCAGTATGGCTTAATAAATAACAATATAATACGAGTAAATATTTGATTACGCAATATTATTGAACAAAATAAAATAAACAGCATTTTACGTTTTTAAATCAATAATACTTAAACTACAAAATATGATTCTTGGATGTGTTGATTACATGTAATGAACATAATTATTAAAAATCTACTTTGCAAAAAAGTATTTCTCTCTGGCTATGTATTTATAGTACTATAATAATATTAATAATTAATAGTACATATTATATTGTTATAGTTATATTACGACTTATGTATTGCTCTATTGCTCCTACATTCTAAATTCCAATATATAACCTAAAAACTAAACAAACATTAGGCGATAATTGGTGTTATGTATTGGAAAGCAGGCCGTATTCATTATGAAGAAGTGTATGAAAGAAATAAGAAATATGTGGGGCTGCTTGCTAAACGCAAACAAAAAATATCGGCCGGCTCTGGATCAAAAGCGGCCGCCTTTTATTTTGATTTTTTGAAGATGTCAGCAAATTGCTGTATTTGCACTTTTTAGGCGTTCAGGAGATAGGCAATAAAAGTAAATTAATCTTAACTTAATATTTGCTAGTTTTCAACCCCCCAAGTTCGGCTTCCACATCCTACCGGTACATTTGAAATTTTAAAACTCATCTTTTATTCGAGCTAAAACATCGAAACTTGCTTCATAACTCATAACACGACAGCGATACTTGTTCCTTCGTAGTTCGTGTTCGTATTTCAATTCGTACGTATCAGGTTCAGGTTATTTTTCATTCGAATACTTGTGGAATGAAAACCGAATAATGCAGGTTATTTTAATAACCGGATAACAAGTTATTTTTCATTCGAATAAGCCCATCACTACAATATACCCATACATAACGTCGCAGTCAAGACCGGACAGGGACATCAAGACCAGACTGTACAATACCTACGTCAGACCAACAATCATGTACGCCGCGCCGCGCGCCGCGCCGGTTTGGATCTCCGTAGCGAAAACCAACAACTAGAAGTTACACACGTTGGAACGGAAATTGTTACGCGCAATCATGAACTACAGATGGGAGGATTTCAAGACGACACGAGACAACTGTACAGAGAAGCCGGGGCAAGACCGCTAGAACAGAGACTACAGGAGACAGCGACAAAATTGTTCAGGTACACGATAGGAAGGATAGCCATAGAGGATGCAGGATGTGATTCAGGAAAATACATAAAATGATCCACGAGGATGCTTTACAGAAACAGAACAAGGACTAGAACCCTACCAGGAAGGACTGCATGAAGCCGAAAAATAATTAAAAAGTACAGTGTTAGAATAATAATTTAGTATTAAAATATCATGTCATTTATTAAGTTATCTTAGCTTTAGGTGGACGCTTGTTAGGTACCACCTTAAACGGTAGTATATAGGTATTTATTTGTAAATATGTATATATTGTTAAGATTGTGTTAGTTTAAGGTCAAACATCAATTTAGAATAGATTTCTGCAACATAAGGGGCCTAAATACAAACATAAATTCGGTACACCAACATCTACAAGCAAATAGATCACACATATTACCCTTACAGAAACACAAGTATGTTCTACAACAACAACAACAGTGAACTACCTCTATCCTGGTTACGACTTACATACCCGATTTAGATATAAGTTCGGAATATGCTTTTTTGTGCGAAGCGACCTTTCATGTCACCGCGAGGAAACACTCGAACCGAACAACCTTGACGTCATGTGGCCTCAAGTTCACCGCCAAGGGATTAACCAAGTTTATATGTTGTCTCTATCGCTCTCCGAGCGATAGAGCCTACCAAAGCTTTTTCTCAACACTAGCTACCACTTTTGACTCAATACAGGTCGATCACCCCATCCACGAAATAATCGTTCTGGGAGACTTCAATGCCCACAACACCAACTGGCTCAAACATCACAACAAGACCGACAATGAAGGTAGAGAAGCTGAAGCATTTGCCATCAACTGCGGCCTTACTCAACTTGTAGACGAACCAACTCGAATCTCAGAGAGGGGCAAATTCGCCGCCCTCCTGGATCTTTTTCTGACCACCAATCCTGACCAGTACAAGGTTACAGTTGGTCCGCCATTAGGTACCTCCGACCACAAACTTATTACAACGGTTTGTGAATTGCCACTCATACAGAAGGATCCACCATTGCCTCGCAAAATCTGGCATTACAATTCTGCAAACTGGGACAATCTAAGGCAGTTCTACCTAGATTTTCCTTGGCTCGACGTCTGCTTTGCCACTGACGACCCGTCAGACTGCTGCGAAAAGATCATGCAAGTAATCTCCTCAGGAATGGAAGCATACATCCCAAATTCCATCAAGTTACCATAAAAAGGAAAGCCCTGGTATGACAAAAGATGCGAAAGAGCTGTAGGAAGGAAACAGCAAGCCTATAAGTACTGGCAGCAAAATCAGACCGCTGAAAATCGCAATTATTTTATCGAAGCGAGAAACGAGTGCAAGCGTGTGATCGACGAAACTAAGGACAAACACA
>JAEQML010083377.1:0-10488 GCA_016904865.1 Pissodes strobi | reverse complement strand
TTTCTAAACATTTTTTTTTTTCTTAATTTTGGGTATGTCTTGGGTTAGTGTGGGTAAGCACCTGGTTAGTTTCCATTCCTTGAGCCCCCGTAGCGAGCGAAGCGTGCGGAGGGCCATGCGAACAGTAAATTTAGGCAACCACATTAACCTGCTCGGAGTTATGGTGCTGCCCCTAGATTCTTATTTATTTAAGTCGTTTTTTCTTGTTAACCGTATTCTACAATGTATTTAAACCGCATTTAAAACGCAACGTCATGATTTGGGCTGCCAAGAAAATGTCTCGTTTTAAACCGGAGCGTCATGTCATGCCATCTGTCATCTGTCCTCTCATATTTCTTATTTTAATTTTTATTTAGGATGTTTGTATTTGAATTTCGGTTTGATTTTATTATAAAGCCACGATGCACAAAGTAACAGCATTACTTCCACTGCTACTTAATGAAAATTATCATTTGCCTTTATTGCTGTATTGTTTAGATGCAAAGGATCTAAGCCCTGGATGTTTTTTTTTTCAAATACAATAATAGGTAGGCCATTATGCTATTTGCCTGGGTAAAAAATTTAAATTACCATTTTCTAATTGATTAGCCGTTTCCACATCCAGGGATAATAACAAATAATCATCAATTTGAATTTGAACCACAAGAATAATTTATTATTCTTGTGTTTGAACTATATACCTTCGATTTCTAATTTTAGTTTTTCATTACTCATAAATTAACAATACCGTATAGTTATTAAATAACCAGTGGCGAAGCGTACGAGTAGACAAGGTAGACACTGTCTACCCAAAAATTGTCTACCGTTTATTTGCCATTAATTTATTAGGTGAAATTGTACCAACTGTTTAACTAACATTTTAAAAAACCTTAATAGGTACACAACACACCACCGATTTGCTCTCCTTATATGTCTATGAATCTCCAAACGAAATAAAAACCGCCTAATTACAATTTCCGGACCCCAGGAAGACATTTCGAGATTTGTCTTCTGCGCTAATCCAGAAACGCATCAAGCAGGCGACAGGCCGCGAGTCAGAGGTCTCGGCGTTCAGCGTACGTCCGCGATTTTCTCGGGGTCGAAAAACATTACACGCTTTGTCTATCGTAGTTGACCAGCTATTTTTATTATGCTGCTGCGGGATACCGTTTACGGGAACGTTTGATATGGTCGGCTGCAGTACTTCAGTTTTGTTTTGTTTCAGGACTGCTGTAAGCTATGTATATGTTTTTATTTAATATTTATGTATGTTACTTTTATATGTTAATATGTATTTTTTACCCTCTCTATATTTACTAGCACAGAATGTTACAATTTTATTGAAGTGGAACTTCTTTAGCGAGGGTAGTTAGAAAAAGTGAAAGTTGAAACGGTTATCAAAGTGAAACGCCTTTGTTTAATTAAGCATGTTCCAGTAAACTAGAGGGTTGAAATTTTCAGGACATGTAGCCGGGGTAAAATGAAGATCCTGGACGAAAACTGGACACTCCTAAAACTAAAATAATTCATTTCGGGAGAATCGCAAGAGCTACGGGGTCGAAATTTGTATGGGGGGCTACCTTTGACCACATGGAAACGGGGCTCTAATTTAAGGGGGGATTTCGGGGAAAAAACGTTTTTTTGCCGATATCTCTGCAACGGAGCCTCGTATCGAAAATCTGGCAAGCGATGACCCTGTGTTACCGAGTCAACCCCACCTCCCCGAATACCCAAAAATTTTCGAAAAATGGGAAAAATTTAAAAAAACGTAAAAAATTGTTAGGGACGTTAATTAAAAGTATTATAAAACGAAATAAGGAAAAAAATAAAAAAATTAGAGAAACGCGGTTTTTGGTGAAAAAAGGCGCAATAGTTCAGCTACGAGACCGGGGATGGCAAAAATGGGAAGAATAAAAATGCTTTATGACAAAAAAAATCAAAAATTTTTGAAAAAATGGGAAAAAATTGAAAAAAAAAACTAAAAAGATATTCGGAGAGTTATTTAAAGTATTAAAAAACGGAATAAAAAAACAATTAACGACAAAAAAAACAAGAGATTGGTCGGAAAGTTAACGAAAGTATTATAAAACAAAATGAAGAAAAAAAAAATATAAAAAAAAAGTTAGAGAAACGCGGTTTTTCCGTGAATAAAAAGTTGAAAAAAAGGAAAAAAAAATAAAAAAAATTTCGACACCGACCGGGGCAAAAGTTGAGAAAAAGCTTTAAAAAACTCAATTCGTAATATCTTTTTCAGAAGTTTCACTTCAGTTGTGTGCTTATAAAGGTGAGGCACATATTTTTTTATATTTTAATTAGTATACAGGGTGCTACAAATTCGAGTGCATGCATGGGGATCTCGAGAACCGTAAGAGATACGAAGTCGGTCAAATTAAGGCAAAGTTGCGCAATTTGATGCCCAACAAGATGCAGTTTTGAAATTTGAAAAATTCCGAATAGTTCCGGAGATATTCGTAAAAAAACGAAAAGCAGCTATTTAATTTTTATTTTTTCCTGACTTTATTTGAAGAGATAATATAAAATAAATTTAACATTATCGTTGCCACTTTTTCCCCTTTATAAAATGGCAGTGTCAAATTTTAAATCCGACGTTTCGTGTCCAGGCCTCCATCATCAACTTCATTTTTTTAAATACGGACCTGGATTTTTTATTTCGTTTTTTAGAAGCCATTGGTCTCCCAAAACCAACGATGTATCACACTTGTCAATATATCAACAAATCTAGATTTTTTCCATTAGAGATAATGAGTTAGACAGAGACGGTGCTATCTTTTCTGACCCGATTTCACTTATGAGAATATTTTTGTTACCGCTATTGGACAAGTGTGATACATCGTTGATTTTGGGAGATAGCGGTAACAAACATTCTCATAAGTGAAATCGGGTTAGAAAAGATCGTCCCGTCTCTGTCTAACACATTATCTCTTATGGAAAAAATCTAGATTTGTTGATATATTGATAAGTGTAATACATCGTTGGTTTTTGGAGACCAATGGCTTCTAAAAAATGAAATAAAAAATCCAGGTCCGTATTTAAAAAAATGAAGTTGATGATGGGGGCCCGGACACGAAACGTCAGATTTAAAATTTGACACTGCCATTTTATAAAGGGGAAAAAGTGGCAATGATAATGTTAAATTTATTTTATATTATCTCTTCATATAAAGTCAGAAAATAATTAAAATAAAATAGCTGCTTTTCGGTTTTTTACGAATATCTCCGGAACTATTCGGAATTTTTTAAATTTCAAAACTGCATCTTGTTGGACATCAAATTGCGCAACTTTGCCTTAATTTAACCGACTTCGTATCTCTTACGGTTCCCGAGATCCCCATGCATGCACTCGAATTTGTAGCACCCTGTATATCATTATTTTATTTCATAAGGTTTATAAAGTGGAGAAATAATAGTTGATAAGCATTTTTTGACATTAACAACGATTTTTATTATCTTTGTCTACCCGAACAAAAAATTCACGCTTCGCCACTGTAAATAACTAATTTATTTACATATATTTTTATATTTACTGAAATACGACAAAACATAACCCAGATTCAATAACAACAAACCCAGATTTCGGACGTACATGACATATGACATCGACACGGTCAAAAGAGAAAGATGGTGAAATGGTTCAAATGCATGTCCAGATTGTTTTTGAATACGGTTCAACACAAAGCAACAGCAACGTCACTATTTGACAAGAAAATACAATGTTTTCAAACCAGTTTGAACCGTATTAGCAAGAAAAAACGGCTATGATTACATATAGGGCATTTACGATAATTGGAGCGGTATCTACCGGTACGTATCTGAGCGTTCGTTAATTTGCGTTCCATTAACCAACCGCGTTCTGTAATTCAATTGAATCTACCGATACATGTACCGCGATCCAACTTTATGGATCTGCTATTTGTGTCGGTACATGTCGGTTTGTTTACAAATTATATTGACATAACCTACAAATTTAGCCTGCGAGCCTGTTGTGACTTATATACTTTCGAAATTCTGAAAATAATTTAACTATTACATTCATTTTTAGAGAGAAATAATTAAAATACCTTCAACACCATATAGCGAAAAGCAACATTTTCAATAAACACACGTTAATTTTTTCTTCTTTTATGTTTGCTGCATTGAAACTGAAACTATTTTATTATGCCTTCAGTTTCCGAATCACTACTATCTAATATTTGAAAAGTAACAAAAATTGCGATAGCTTGACGTTTATTATTCTTCATTATAACCAAATTTGTTTTAATATTAGGTCTGTTCCAACTGACTATGAAAACCGTACATGGGACGGTAATTTCCAGTAGTATAATTCGTTTGTCAACATGACAGGTTATTTATCGCCTTCAAAAGTGAAATTGACAACTAGAAATTACGGTCCCTCGTACGGTTTTCTAGCCGGTTGGAACAAACCTATTATTCGCGACCCGCACCGTTTCGTTCGACAATTATCATTTACCGGAACGTATCGACGTTAATCAGCTGATTACCGCTGTATACCTACCGGTAGATACCGCTACAATTATCGTAAATGCCCATATACATACATATGACATGACATAGACATAACCTCAGCTTTTGTGTATTTCATAATATGTGTTTGTTTTAACTTATGATTTTAATATTTTAAAAACAAGTTACCTAGATTATGGCAAGTGCAGAAGCAAAGTCTGGAAGTGTCCCAGAACGTATGCATATTTATGTTGACTATAAAATTCACTGTTTTTTAACTGTTATCATTGTTTATCTTTGCTGTTATACTTCATATAAAAAGCATTCCTTATCAACGTTTATTGATATTTTGTTTTACTAGATTTTCTACGATAGTGCGCAAATTAATATTTTGAAAACAAGTTACCCAGGTTGCCCTTTCATTTTGCGAGACTGCGCATTTGTTTTGGCTGTACCACTTCAGTCCCTGTATAACCTGTCTCTAAAAACACAAGTATTTCCTGAGAGATGGAAAAAGGCTAGAATATGTCCGGTTTTCAAAAGTGGAGAGGTTAGAGACATAGAGAACTATCGCCCAGTTTCTATCCTCTCAAATTGTGTCACCAAACGAAGCACTTAATATCTGAGAAGCAACTTGGTTTTTTCCCAAAACATCTACAATTACGAATCTTTCAAGTTTTCTGCAAACAGCTCATAAGGCAATCAATAAGGGGTGCCAGTTGGATGTAGTGTACACCGACTTTGCAAAAGTCTTTGATAGGCTAGACCTTGGAAGATGGTGTCGATTGGTTTTCACCCGAATCCTGTAAGATTCTTTGTTTCCTATTTGTCAAACAGGCTTCAATATGTCGAATATAATGGTTTTAGGTCTGCTGAATGCTTTGCATCAAGTGGTGCACCTCAGGGCAGTAACCTTGCACCATTACTGTTCAGTATATTTATCAATGATATTTTACTTCAAGTGCAGAGTGGGGTCCTAATGTTTGCAGATGATTTAAAGCTGTTCAGGGTTATAAACGGTGTTGAGGACTGCCATATACTGCAGGAGGATATAAATTGAGTTTTCGATTGGTGTGAAAGGAACAAGCTGCCATTGAACATAGGCAAGTGTAAAAAGATGACTATTTCTGTCTTGAAAAATGAAGTCATGTATCCATATTCATTGCACGGTTCTCAGCTGACTGAGTGTCTCTCGGTTAGGGATTTGGGAGTGGAGATTGATAAGAGATTGACATTCAATGACCATATATTGCAGATTACTGGTTCAGCCATAAAGTCCCTTGGGTTTCTTATTTGAGCCACATCTCACTTTAAGAACCAATCAAGCTGGGTAGCTGTGTTTAACTCCTTGGTCAAATCCAAGTTAATGTATGGCTCTATGTTATGGTTCCCTATATACCAGGTGGTGCATCGTCATTGGAAACTTAGGAAATCCCATGCAAATTTTAAACTGCGCAAATATTTGCTCTCCTGTTGACATTAGAGCAAAGTTGTAAGGAGGCTTTTTCAAGGTCTCTGTATGGTAAATACACATGCGGAATTTGAACAATTTTGGTCAAGTCGATCTTAACTTATTTAAATAAAATTGCAGCTAATTTTTCGTTAAAATTCAACAGGTAATACTGTAAACACCAGCATTAATTAAACTTGTCAACCTATGATTTGTCAATGCCAAATAAAATTTGCAAACGGTAGTTTACTTTCAAATTACTTTTGACAGTGACAAATCATAGGTTGACAAGTTTAATTAATGCTGGTGTCTGCAGTATTACCTGTTGAATTTTAATAAAAAAATAGCTGCAATTTTATTTAAATAAGTTAAGTTCGGCTTGTGCAAAATTGTTCAAATTTCGCATCTGTATTTACCATACAGAGACCTTGAAAAAGTCTCCT
Organism: Pissodes strobi; assembly: GCA_016904865.1. Classification (NCBI taxonomy): domain Eukaryota; kingdom Metazoa; phylum Arthropoda; class Insecta; order Coleoptera; family Curculionidae; genus Pissodes; species Pissodes strobi. The sequence continues at coordinate 4,135 of JAEQML010083377.1, read as the reverse complement.
TACAACTTTGCTCTAAAGCCAACAGGGGAGCAAATATTTAACCAGTTTAAAATTTGCATGGGATTTCCTATGTTTCCAACCTCGATGCACCACCCGGTATAATGTTCATGTGAACAGAATAGAAAATGTGCAGTGCAGGATTTTGAAGTTTCTATCCTTTAAACTTGATGGAGTGTACCCAGAAAGAGGTATTGAGCAGGAGTATTTATTGAATATATTTAATTTTTTATCAATTAAACATAGCACTTTTTTAGCTAGTCAAATGTTTCTATATAAATTGTGCGGAACTCCTAACTCAATTACCGTTTTGGATGCCTCCAGCCAACACTAGAAGACATTTTCTGTTCTATATACCAGCTAGCCACACAAATACAGTTAGCAAGGCTCCTTTATACCGATCTTGCACATGGTTTAATATGTTTTGTAGTGGTTGTGATGTGGATCTTTATAATCTATCAGATTATGCCTTTAAGAAACATATATGATCCAATTTGAACCTAATTATAGACTGAGAGAAACTGTGATTTGATGTGTATTTTTTTATCTCTCCTTGTTGTGTTGTGAGTGATGTATTTGTGATGTTTGTCTAGTCTTATCACTGCTGGTCTAAGGCTTCTGAAATTATGTAATGTATTTTTTATTATCTATTATTAACTAACTTTTTATCTTATTTTATGCTAGATTTTATCAAGTATTTTTAACCGTTAATTTAACTAATTTGTCTTGTAATTGGGTGTATTCCTGTTAGACAATAAACACTTTGAATTTAAATTATGGCAAGTGCAGAAGCAAAATCTGAAAGGGTCCCAGAACGTATGCATATTTATGTTGACCAAAAATTCACTGATTTTTTACTGTTATACTTCTTATAAAAAGCATTCATTACCAATGTCCATTGATATTTTGTGTTACTAGATATTTTTTTCTACGATAGTGCGCGGTTTTTTTAGGGGAAGGTCTACTGCAACAAACCTAGGAACATTTCAGAACTATTTAGTCAAAATTGTCAAAAACGGTAATCAGGTGGATGTGGTCTATACTGACCTTACAAAGGCTTTCGACCAGGTGTGCCACCAGTTACTGCTGAAAAAACTATGCGTTATGGGCACAACCAGTCTTTATCTTCAATGGCTAAAATCGTATCTTACGGACAGGAAACAGCGCGTAAAACTTGGTAGCACATTGTCTTATGAAATTCTTGTTACATCGGGTGTCCCTCAGGGATCACACTTAGGGCCAGTATTGTTCGTATTATTTAGTAACAGTGTTACACGGGTGTTCAGAACGTGTGAATGTTTTTTGTTCGTGGATGATTTAAAACTGTACTGTGCTGTGAACTCACTTTGGGACTGCCTAGACGTGCAACAGGATTTAGACAATTTTCCGGGGTGGTGCGACAAAAATTGTGTGCAAATTAATATAAATAAATGTAAAGTTATGCTCTTTAAAAATAAAAATCCTGTAGAATACCAGTATATGATAAATAGCATTAATCTCGAAACAGTAGATAGTTTTAGCGACCTGGGTGTGGTATTTAGTGACGATTTAAGCATTAACAAAGATATGTTATATTAAAGGCAACAAGGATGTTGGGTTTTCTGCGTCGTGCTTGTTCTGAGTTCTGTGATGTGAGGGATATAATTCTCTTGTGTATAGCATATTAGATTATAATAGTATTGTATGGTGTCCCATGTATAACTGTCATATTCAATGTTTGGAAGCGGTACAAAACAAGGTTGCAAAGTTTTTATTGTACAAATTTCGATTTCCCTATAGAGACGTGCCATGTCTTATGTCACGCGACTTCAGCTGGTGAGATTAGAGAGTTTAGAGGTGCGACGAAAACAGACCTTGGTTCTATTTTTATAAAAGTTAGTAAATGGTAATATTGATTGTAGTGATCCACTTTGCACTTTAGATTTTCGAGTGTCTCAGAGAGCAACTAGATTGAGGCAGTTATTTGTAAACGCGCGCTACAGAACAAATTATGGAAGCCAGTGTTTTAGTAGCAAGTTAATTATAAATTATAATAGATATTTTAATAATACAGACCTTTTCAGTAGAAGTCTTTACATTTTTAAAGCAACAACTAAAGGCCTGTTTTAAGCTTCCAAGATGTTTTTTTGAGTTTTCTTATTGTAGTACTCTTTAGGGTGTATAACTCTGTAGTGTACTTGAGAATAAATAAATAAATGAAATACAAAAACGTTAAATATACAAAAAATACCACTAGTCGCACTTCTCACTTGAAGATGGAAGTCTTGTCATGATTTTGATTGATTATTAAAAAAAATAGGAACGCTAGCAATTTTATTTCATTATTATCATGGCACAAAAAACATTGATTTGTATAGGAGTGGATAAGCAATAGCCGCCTGTCGCACTACTCAAAAGTGGCAACCTATGGGCGAAAAAACAGGTTTCTGCGCATGACAAAATCGACGCAAAATGGAAAAACGTAAACAAAGGTGATACCGTTTTGTCATGCGCACTAAAACACTTGCCGTCTCAGCAGGCGTCGGTCAGGATCGAACTTGGCTTTTGTCTTTGACGTGTTTTCGTTTTGACGGCGCGGCGTTTTGAGTTAATAATTCGAGTTCGATTCGAGGCAAAATACCCGGCATCTCCTATTTCAAGTAAGTCTAATTATTATAAGTATTACTTATTTATACCTTATTGTTTGTTTCACTATGCTAACTGGGGCCCATTTCCCAATCGGCAAGACTCCTCTACCGAATATTTGGTGAAATAATCACTTTCGAAGTCCGGGCCTGCCTATTTACCTTCACGGTGCAACAGCTAGCTCCTACTAATTTTCTAATGCGCAAGTCCAAATTGAAGTTTCTTTGTTTACATTTCGCGGTCGTAAATTTGTCATGTTTGGTCTATTTATTGCTTATCCACTCCTATACAAATCAATGACAAAAAAGCACTCTATGATATGGTTTCTTTGGTTTCATTTTGGTCTATACATTTTACAAGACATTTTAGCTGTTTATAGGTCCCCTTCAGGATATCTTGACACCTTCATGAAATGAATAGAAAAAACACTAACAAAAACAGGTGTATATAAAAAAATCACCTATATTGACAGATAGGGGGTTATTTTTATTTCATAACTATCTGCCCAATTACTCCTGGGACCTTGTGGCCTTTGAGTCTAAGTGTTAATAAAAAGATCAAAAATTTTAAAATTTCTAGAAATCGCTTATCATTGCTCATTCCCAGAAAAGATGTACTGTTCCATGGTTTATTATGCAGTTAAGTGGTAGTAGAGAACAATTTTTAAGAGATCTAAACACATACTGTGGTTCTATGAATGCGTATACTTAATAAAATAACTATAAGAAATTGTATAAATAAATAAAATAAAACAGGCAAAAATAGTAGCTAACAACAATTTATACATTTTTCAAATAATCCTAAAAAAATGTCTGCAAATTATCAACGGTCAGAAAGTTAGACCCAAAATACTATTAAAAAACTAAAATATCAGCAGGCAATTTTAATAATTATTTTTCGAAACATAAATGGAAAAATAATAAGGAATATCTCAGATGTGGATAAAGACTCCACAGCTGGTTTGGATACCCCTAATGAACAGTTTAATTTTGCAGGCCTCCTTTAATGAAGTTCAAGACATTATATATAGCTTAAACATAAGGCTAGTAAAGATATTTTGGGTCTTAATGTAAAACTAATCAAAACCACAAAAAAGGAAATTTTATACCCCTAACCAACGTTTTTGGAATAATGTGCTTCCACAAGTTTTAAAAATATGCACAAAACGGTAAAAATTTAGACATGAAGTTCCCATATATAGAAATAAAAAACTATCTCAGTGAGTCATGCATGAGCCTTTGGTTTATCAGCAGAATCACAAAAAAAAATTGATAACAATCCTAGTAATTTTGTTGCTTATATTAAGAGTGTGAGAAGCAGTATGATGGAGTAACGAATACAATACACACATCATGAAGATCTCGATGAAGACCAAAAATATCATTTAGATATAAACAATCCTGTGGTATATAGGTTTTTTTGACAATTACTAAAGAGCAGCTGTTAAGTGCTGTGAAAAAGACTTAAGCCCAAGAAAGCTACAAGAATACAATACAATACAATACTTTATTCA
>JAEQML010083376.1:0-10489 GCA_016904865.1 Pissodes strobi | reverse complement strand
TTTAATTTTAGTCTTAATCATCTCCTGATGATGCTAACATGGTTAGCGAAACGCGCGTCGAGTGCAAAAATTCTGTTTCGGTATTGTGGATAAAGCTCTGTTTTAGTTAATTATGCAGGTGTTTAAAAAAAAACATACGTTTTAAATACGAACGACCAACTGACCTGCTCTTTAAACACCTGCATAATTGACAGTGTAAAATAAAAACAAAATACCGTCAGGCGGTTTAGTAGGGTATAACAATTTAGATTTTAGTATACAACTACTCTTGATAAGGGCCTCATCAAGCCGAAACATATGTAGAGAAAAATATTTCATTAAATTATTTTGAAACATCTAAAAGCAGTGAAAAGAAATGACCCCAAATGGGATCACTGAGGCACACCAGACGACAAACAGAAAGGTGCTGACAGATAACCATCAATTTTCACTTGCTGTTTTCTGTTGGACAGGTATGATTCCAACCAAGAGAGTAACGGCCCGGAGACGCCATAACATGCCAACTTCGAGAGTAACACACTGTGGTTAACCTTGTCAAAAGCCTTACTGAAATCGATATATATATAGCATGGTTCTCACAATTTATTTTCCTCAAATGTTCTGTTAATAAAGTTTATCAAAAGAAACAAATTTGTATCTACAGACCTATCAGAAATAAAACCATGCTGTTGACTCAGGATTATGTTAGAAAAAGTGTACGAGAGATGCCTCTCAACGTGACGCTCAAACAACATGGGTATTGCAGAGATAATACTAATAGGCCTATAGTTACTCACATCCCCTTTGCAACCAGATTTGTAGATGGGAGTCACGTAGGAAAGTTTCCAGACTTCTGGAAAAATACCAGTAGCAAGGGATTGCGAGAAAATATGCATTAGATGAAGATAGATGGTACGAGAGCATGATTTCAAAACGAGATTAGGGATATCATCAAAACCAGGCCCCTTACTTATATCAACCTCAGACAACAACTTTTCCAGGTCACTGGCGGTTAAAGTGATTTTAGAGATAATTCATTCTCACTCAAAACAGATACATTATATGATAGTCTTTTCGGATTGTACACATATGCAAAAAAACTCTACAAAGAGATTTGCAATATCAATACCATTATTGGTACTGCTTGTATTAAGAAACATTTCCCCTGGAATTGTACCCTGATCTCTATGATTTCTTATGTACCTCCAAAAAGACTTTACATTGGAAGTAATAGAGTTTTCAGTGTGCTTTATGTATTGATTGTAACATTCCCTAGTTAGAGCCCTATAACCTACAATTAGCTGTTGTGTAACCCTCTAAGAAGATGAACCTGCAGAATCCTGAGGAGCTTTCTGTGGAGACTTTCCTTTCAATGATGATGCTTTATTTTGTTTATGGACCTCGCTATGCAATGGAAAATGCAGCTCACCTGTTGGCACTTGCTGCACTACACTGGTATCAGCAATGGACAATTGGGTTTTTAAGGCTTGTAGTTCTTTCTCCAAAAAGTCCATCCTCTTGAGAAGTTCTGAATTTCTGCGTTCAAGATCAAGTATTCTAGGAGCGCGTGCATCGATGTCCTTATTATTGTTGCTGATGTTTGTAGTAGCAACCATGCTACAATTCTCCAGTACACCAGCAGATTCATGAACTGTAGTGCTCTTAGAAATGGTAAAGTTAGTAACATTGTTTTTTATCAATGAGATATTGCTGGATACGTCATTCAGTACGCTCATACAGGTATCCTGTTTGGTGCCGAAACCAGCCAACTGACTGTGGAGATCAGCGAATTTATACGAAATTGAGTTGTTTAAGCCATCGCCCTTCTGAGGTAACTTGTTAGAGAGGCCTACTATACATTGAATTAAAAACATCCAGCATCCCTCAATATTGGGGAAACACCCCAACACGTGTATAAACTATCGTTTTTCACCGTATAGTTTGTCGATAACACCCTGTATGTTTGTAGAATAAATGAGCCATAAATAAACTCAAAATAGATTTATTTCACCCCGAGTACAACCCAATTTGTGCATTTAAATTAGCATATGTCAGTTCTTCACGACCCCTTAGTCCCAACCTGGACGGACGATCCCTTAGTTCGAATCTGTACACCAGTACTGTCAGTATAATAGATTACAATATAGCAACTTTTCACTCGTAAAGCAAATCGTTCTTAATCGTTTTCAATTCAATATATTTTTGTCGCAGTCAGCATTGTGAACAATAGTCTGTCAAATAAAGAAAGAAAACCGTTTCTACCCTTTCAGTCTCAAATGAATTCGGCATGTGCCACCGCGAACTTTATTTATGTGGTTTTGCCGCTAGGCGAACAGCTCGAAGAAAGAAATTAATCAAGTCAGTGCTCTGCTAACACTCCACGTTGCTTAGATCGGTCTCGTCACCGCACTCTAGCAAGTGCACCCTCTGGCCAAAGGTCAAATTCCTTTTTGGGCCAATTTCTCTTCTTGTATGCACAAATATTAGAGAATATTTAGTGCACCTCAGTTATCTTTGTCCAAGATTCGACAAAGACCTTCTTTTGGCTTTTTTAAGCAATTCCTCGAAGCCAGAAAGATAGCGTTTCCTTTGGAAAATTAAACATAAGATGGCGGATTGACGATTGACATTCCTGGTCGAATAATTTCTGCAATCAAGTTTAACCCAATTCCTCGAACGTATGGTTTCCGTAGAACAAACAAGAGCTAAGTTGGAAGGAAGTAAAATCTCTCCCCGTTGAAGATAAAGGTAAAGCAGTCAAAGTTCAAAGGTACGATGTGTGAACGTTGCTAAGTTGGAGAAAACTAAATGTATTAAATTAATTAAAGACAGAAAACTCATTTCAAATTAAACAATCAAGACTTTTTACTAGATATTAATAATTAAGAAACCTTTTGTAACATTAGTTGTATGCTTGAATGAACGAATGATTGGAAGTATTAGTCTAAGAATTGTCCATTTATAATTTCTATTTAACATAGAAAACGCTGTTTATTTATATCTATAATATTCAAATGCAATTTACACCTGCATTATTAAAGTAAATCAAACCGAATACATGTTTCAATTCCTCTCACTACCCCATAGTAATACAGTTTATTAAAAGTGGTTAATTAAGATACCACACCCTTCTTTATGGTTTTAAACAATAATAAAATCAATTGTTTATCCCGACCACTCAATATGAAATAAAATTTTGCCTCGCTGTAGATCTTTAATACATTTCCTATCCTTGTCTACCTTACAGACCATAAGACATGAGGAGGATTCTCTAATGATGAAAGGATGAGTTACTCTGATATTAAAACAAATAACTCCTCAGAATTTCTCATGTATGTTGACTTTGTTTTATGTGGTCTTTCAGCCGACCCTGACTTTCTTTCCTCCCCTCTTAAATATATTTATTAAAACTAACAGCTCTGCATTTATTTTTTTAAATGTTCTATGGGAAAACTCATATTAAGAAATCGAGTAACTCTAATGAAATTCATATTATTAGTTAAATGCTTTGGAAAAAGAACACCAGATGGATCCTATCTATATAGACTTCTCGAAGGCATTCGACAGGGCTAATAATGATATTCTAGTCGCTAAACTCTTCGCTGTAATTATTAAAGTTATATCCAAGAGAAAGTTGCGGGCAATCAAATAATTTTTGTTGCTTCAAAAGACTCAAATTTCTCATTGCCCATTGTGTTGAAGTCATTGTGAGTTTATTAACTAATTAGGTATTATCATTGCAATATGAATATAGCACATTTCGATAATTGGTTCATTGCTCTTTGATCAACCGAACTTATTCTAATTCTAATAAATTCAGATTATTAGTCAAATGCCTTGCCGATTCTATCAATATAGACTTCTCGAAGGCATTCGACAGGATTAATCGTGATATTCTGGTAGCTGTAATTGCTAAAGATATATCTAAAAGAAAATTGAGAGCAATCAAGTAATTTTTGTTGCTTCAAGGAACTCTCAAATTTCTCATTTTCCATTGTGTAGAAGTCATTGTGAAATTATTAATTAATTAAGTACTATCATTATCCGATAATTGGTTCATTGCTCTTTGATCAACTGCCTTGGAGAAAGATAGATATGTGTGGAGGAGGCGTCATCGCCTTTATGTCACTGCGACCTGTAAGATCTATTGCAACCCTCCTTGTACTTAGAGTATTGTGTCCAACCGTGTCTTCTTGATCAGACTCCAAAGTCTCGACAGTGGCTCCATTGTGTAGCTTAACGCTTCTGGATTGTTGTCCCCGCAGTTTCGAAGCGCAACTTCGAAAGTCCTTCACAGTGGCAGAGAATGTGTTTTGCCGACTCCTCCCCTTCCTGGCAGAACCTACACAGGGTCTCATCCGCGGCCTATCAGACTCATATGTCTCTTTAGTCGGCAGTGCCCTGTTAGTAGTCCCACTATGATTCTTATTCACTTCCGATTATAACTTAACAAGTCTGCTGTTAATTTTGTCGAATGTTTGCTGATGAAATCTTTGGCATGTCTATGTCCAGGTAGATTAAACCACCACCTCTGGGACGCTTCTTCTATCCCTTTTTGAATGGATGTCTTGGCTATGGGCCTTGCGACTCCGCAAAATGGTTCTGGTTCTGTTAGTGGCTGGGACGAGCCTTCTCGGGCTAATTCGTCTGCCATCGCGTTGCCTCCATGGCCTTCGTGTCCTGACACCCACGCCAAGGTCACTTTTCTATTAAGCCTTCCCATTTCGTTCAACAGATTTATACAGTCCAATACTAACTTTGATGTTACTATATTGGAGGATACTGCTTTGATTGCTGCTTGGCTATCGGAGTAGAAAACGAGTGTCTTGTTGCTCACCTTCCTCCTTATCATTTCCTCTATACAAAGGACGATAGCTGTAATTGCCGCCTGAAATACTGTGGCGAGTGTGCCCATAGGTATCGAGATTTTGGTCTCTGTCCTTGGTTGGTAGATTCCGGCTCCTATTCCTTGGTCGGTTTTCGAGCCGTCTGTGTACCAGACTATGTCTGCCCTTATGGATGGGTCTTTTATCCATAAGTCTTTTGATGGTATTTGTGTTGAAAATGTCTTTGCAAAGTTATACTGCGTAGTAGAGCGGTCCGAGGGCATGCCTAGGATTTTATTCTCCTTAATCTCGCAGTATAGTTTATTGTTGTCGGTGCCGTGTCCTCTTATTAGTGGTGTCCTTGTGTTAGTCTGTAACGATTTGGCTTCGACTTGTATGAGAACATGGAGTGGGGGGTAGATTTAATAATACCTCCATCGCTGCTGTTGGCGTTGTGCTCATGGCTCCGGTAGCACAGAGGCAAGCTAGTCTCTGTACCCCATTTTTAGCCTTCGCATCACCTCTACCTGTCTGGTTTTCGTTCACCAGGCGATTGCTCCATATGTTATCATGGGTCTAACTACCCTTGTATATAACCATAGAGTAATTTTCGGGTTCAATCCCCAATTTTTTCCACACATTCTTCTACATATACCTAGAGTCATTGTGACTTTTAGTGCCACTTTTTGGATGTGCGTGTTCCAAGGAAGTTTTTGGTCAAAGATGACTCCCAGGTATTTCGCCTTTTTGGAGAAGTGTATAGCTTCTCCAGCTAGCCTTATTTGTTGGAGCACCTGTTAAAAGGCTCCTTTTGGTGAATGCCACCACTGTTGTTTTATGTGGATTAATTGACATTTGTTCTTATCTGCACCAGGAGTCTACGATGTTAAGGGCTCTTTGGCTTCTTTCCGATATGGTGCCCGTGAACTTTCCTCGCACCACAACCGTCAAGTCATCTGCGTAGCTCAGGCAGTGAAAGCCTTCCGCCCGAAGTTTTTGGATTATACCATCCCCTAGAATGGCCCACAGTAGTGGGGATAATACTCCTCCTTGCGGACATCCTCTTCCGGCTGCTGTTTTAAGTGTTGCCTCGCCATAGGTGGATATGATAGTCATATTTTTAAGGCTGGCCTCCATTCATTGACGGATGGTTCCTGGGACTTGTCTTCCTTCAAGGGCTCTTCTGATCAAATCTGGTGCCGCGTGGTTGAAGGCGCCTATATCGAGAAAAGTGGCTAGTGCTATTTCTTTATCCTCTATGGATTTCGATAGCAGCCTACTCAAATCGTCTAGGGCTAAGTCCGTAGATTTTCCTGCTTGGTATGCATATTGACAGTTGCTTAGCGGGTTGGCCTTTAGAGCACTATCTCTTATGTACCTATCGATTAACCTTTCAAGGGTTTTCAGCATAAACGTCGATAGGCTGATGGGTCTGAATGAATTTGGTGTCTGATCCGGTATCCTGCCATTTTGTAGGTATGAATCCCCAAGCTAGACAGCCTCTGAAGATCTTACAGAGAGATAGCACCAAACTATCCTGTCCTTTCTGTAGAAGTACTGGGTATATCTCATCTAACCCCCCAGATTTCTACGGTTGAAATTGGCTTACTATCCATCTGACCTTAGACGCCGTTATGATGTCCGCAGCTAGCCTCTAATCTTGCTTCGTTGGCCTTCTTTTAGGAGGCTCTTCGAGCACTATGGTTTACGTCATCTGAATTGACGCTGGAAAGTGGGCTTTGATGAGAAGCTTCAGACTTTCCTCGCAGGTTTTTCTGTATTCGTTGTCTTCTCGTTTCAGGAGTTCGATTCGGTTTCTACAGTTTCCTTTTGCTAGCACCTTGTGTATCTTTGCACAGGTGGGGGGTCCCGTTCACCCTTTCGCAAAATGTCCTCCATGAAACTCTTTTTGCCTTGCGGATTTCTTTGTTGTATTCCGTAAGGACTACCCTATATAGGTCCCATTCATTTGTCTTCTGGGCCTTTGTGAACAGCCTTCTTACGGTCTCCCGAAGCTTATTAAGCATGTCGTTCCACCAGTGTTACCCCCTTGTTTCCAAGTCTTTTCTGGGCAGTTTTCATGGTATGCTGTAGTAACTGCTTCCGTCACGTTTTCGACTGCCGTCTCCAAACCTCTCGTGTCTTTTGTATCTGCTGTGATTCCTTGGAGAAAAAATATTAGATGGATTCTATCTATATAGACTTCTCGAAGACATTCGATATGATATTCTAATAGCTGACATTGTTAAAGTTATACCTATGTAAGAGAAAGTTGAGAGCAATCAACTATTTTTTGTTGCTTTTGGACTCTCAAGTTTCTCTCACCTAGAAGGTAAACAACCTTATCAACAGAAAGGTCACCTCTCATTAACAGTTTATTTTAATGCTTGTACATTTTTTTAAGGTCTGGAGGATGTCACACGATTTTCTGTACAAGGAATGGATGAACGTCGGAGAACTGTACGGCATCGGCCCATATGGTCAAGATGCGTTTAAAATGTTTTGCCTAGGCGACTTCTCGGTACAACCTAAGGACAGGTACCTTAGAATATACAAGGCGTGGTACGAGATGCAAGAAAAGAAAATCCGATTAAAGGAGATGAACAGTTAGTGTACAAAGAATAGTTCCGGGTTTTACGCTGGGCGTTCATTCCCTTTATGAACTGAAAACATTCTCCGATGTGATATGAATGTAAATGGCTGGTTTCGCACAAACATTCTTAATTACAGACAAATGGACTGATTTAATTTACTCCGTGTAAATCATGGGATTCACAGGGAATATTTTGTTGGTAAATCCTACAAAGAATGGGTCGTGTAGTAATAATGTGTGGTTAATATCCATAACATTTTCGCCATATACAGGCTATTTTCGGTAGGTGCTCCTCACGGAGTCTTCGATCATAAGTTCCTACAGTGACGTGTATATATCTTTTCAGTTTCCAGTTCAAATCGGGTACACAATGTTAAATTTAAGGAAACTACTCTATTTTAATTTGTTGGTCAGGTTTTTGCATTTAAAAACTGTTTTTTTTACTGTACTTTTCAATAACAAATTTCTTTGAATCTACAGGGTGTCCGTAAATACCGTTCGAAAAGTATATTTAAAATAGTAATAAAAAAATCGTTTAAGTTTGAAAATGTAATAAACTGGTTTTTATTTTTCTTCTGGAAAATGTTTAAAAAAGTCAGTGGTGCACATTTTTTGCCAATAATATTTGGTATGTTGCCCCCCGGGACGCCACTGGGCTTGATATTTTTAATGTAATTAAGGCCAAATAAGTCCCTTATTACTACAGATAACAATACCGAATTTCAACAAAATAAGTAAAAAGGATATTTAAGATATTAATTAAAAAAAAAATTTAAAGTTTGACACCCTGTATCTTGGAAGCTATGCATTTTCGGACACAGGTTCATATGAAAGTAAAATCACTCCTGAAATTATTCGAACGTTATTTCCGGACACCCTGTATATCCAATGTTTTGTCAGATAAATAGAGCATAGTTCGTGGTGTATCCCTACTGTTTTTACAAATTTTGATGGGCTTGTGGCTCGAAAGTAAAGAGAATGGTTTTGAAAATATTGCTTCTAAAACTGATATTCAAGGCCGATTCTAAACAGAGTTGTGGTGTGGATCAAGTAAGTCCTAGAAAAAGTGAACTTTACCTTTATTGGCCTATTTAACGAATCCCCCCTTAGTTTGTAAGGCAACTAAGTATTTTTCCCGGCTTTAGTTGTAATATCGTGTCCAATAATAAAATACTTCTAAACTATTTATAACGTTTAAATTATGCTCTTTTTATCAGAACAAATATTAATTTATTACTCCAATAGTTATAATATAATGTGACTGCTAAACTTTCAATTACTGATTTGTTATATTGGTCTGGACTAGAATCTAGACTTTACCAATTCGTATTATTTAAGAATAAATGGATTTTGATTTATAATTATTTTTTTTTTATTTGAAAATATGATGTTGAAGCTCCCGGTCAAGTATAAGATTAAACATCGAACATGGCAGTTTCATATCAGTGGGTCACTAGTTCTGTTTAAAGTAAATGTTCTTCCTGGGTAGATTGGAACTAAGCAAATGAACTTAAAACGCAACTGAGCAGGGCCTTATTTAATTTGGAATTTAATTGTAAATTTAGAATCATTGCAAGTGAAGAAGATTGTATTTTAAGGTCATTGTATTGCTCCACAATTATATTTAAAAAATATATTGCCCAAATGGGGTTGGTAGACTTGCAGGATAATAATGGAACTAGTCATATATTATGAAGGCAAGAGGGGCCAGGATGAGATCAGTGAAAACACTAGGTCCAAATAATTCAGCAAAAAAAGTCAACTTGGAAGTACCATAAATGGTGTCAGGGTCTTGTCTATTATTTGTACGAGGGCTAGATGGACAGCATTCTTACAGATAAGTTTGGCCATCATGATTTCCGGGCAAATGAAGGGGCTCATTAAGTGGTCTCCGCCCAAGAGTTAATTTTTGGGGATGCTGTGTATGTAGGCATTTTCTACCATGGAATAAACGAATTTGATTTTACTAAAAATTAGCAACTTAGCTTTAACACAAATCTAGAGTTGAAGTAATGTAAGCATCTTGTATACTATTCGAACTCTCATTTCCTTATGGATGAAAATATTGATGCAAAACTTTAGGACCTAGTACTCGATGAGGTCATCTTCAAAAAGAAGTATCGCACGACCCTTCTCCCCTATTAGAATTTCGGGACATGTCCTTCCCTCGCCAGGGGGTTAAGGCGATACATATTTCCCCCTCCATGAGTCCGAGCGCTAATTCCTGTTGAAATCAAGGGACATTAGGCCATCGTGTAATATGTTGTTGAGATATCCTGAATCTGAACAATATACCATTCCTATATGAACCTTGAAATTAATATTTTCGTAAAATACTGTTAATTACAATATGGCAAGGTAAATATTTAATGAAACCTTAGGTACATATATAGGCAGCCACATATTGCTTATGCTAATTTATCAACTTTGCAAAATCTCTCCAAACAATTTAAAACCGGAGGTGGGACTTTATACCATATTTGTCAGAGTGTGAAGAGAAATAATGTGGGCATGGACAAACATCGCAATTAGTTACACATTCCAATCTGTTTTTTGCCAATGTAATACTTATAATTGGGTATAATGATAAATTACAAAGGTTGAAACGTTGCTGGTATATGTTTCAGGAAATCGGAGATAAAATATTATTTTACGAAGAAAGTTTAATCGTTTGTATTGGGCGATATCTTAAACGGCTTGGTTTTTATGTAACGGTTATAGGTTATACAAATCTCGAAAAGTGTATAATATATTTTAACGATATTTAGTTAGGAACGCATTTTTGAACATTCTGTTTTTTTTTTTTTATGGTAGCACACACACTAAAGGTAGCTCCTATGGCGCTCGACGAGCGGTGTGTGTGCGAAGATGTTGATTGACACGGTTCTTGAATATTTGTAGATTGTAATTAGTGGGAAACAGATGTCCTGGAAGTGAGTTCCACAGTGATGCAATGCGCCAGACAAAGGAGTTCTGGTAAAGCGATGTTCTAGGTGTTTCTAGTTGTACCACGAACTGGTGCGCTCCTGCCGTCTGTCGGGGCCGCCTGACAGGAGTTGCCAGGGGCGGGATTATGTGGGCCAAATCCTGG
>JAEQML010083375.1:0-10489 GCA_016904865.1 Pissodes strobi | reverse complement strand
ATATATTTAATGAAATCGTTTTATGCTGTGAATAACACTGTATTGTTTGCTGTCTTTTCGTGCTGGAATTTTAGTTTTAGTATGACTGTGATTGTAATGTAAGTAAGGGACTTGATGAACCCACTAACATTTTCCTCCCCTGACTGAGCGAATATCCTAGCTATAAATCGTGAGCTTGCGAGCAAAGCACCCTAGGTCGTTCTTTTAACAAATGTTATATTTTTAATGATTTACTTTTGTATGAAACCTATGTGAAATTTAAATTAACATTAATTTGTAACCTTGATTTTGACTTGATGCCAATTGCTTATAAGAACCCGAAATGATAAAAGATCTGTAGCCTGTGCACAATTACACAGAATAAACCCATATATTCGGAATTGAAATATATTATATCGAAATGACTATTAGTAATAAGCAACAGTAAATGTATAAGCTATTTGAATCGTTCTTCCGTATCCTATAATCTTATAGCCTACAAGAGAAATACTATTCAATCACAAAAGTGTTTACATAATATAATCAATAGCTAAGCGATGACGAAGGAAATATATAGTCCATTCAAGGCTATTGCGCTGTTACGTCAGAATTTCTGACGTCAAAAGAAAAGATCCGTACGTCTTAGATAGACTCGTACGTTATTTTTTACACTAGCCAAAAGATGTCTCTGTACCTGTTTTCTATTTCAGAGCACGTTCCGTTTTTATCAATTTTACATATTTATTATTTATGGCAGCTTCGGAGTGGTTTAATTCAATGCACAAATTCGACAGGCAAATATAATGCCACCAGGAATAACATCAACATACATACAACAGCTTATTTACCTAGTAATCGTGCGCCGATATCCTTTGATTTGGGAAAGTCAAAAACCAACTTTTTCAAATTTTAGAAGAGGGCTATGACAATATTGTTTTAAGCGTCTGGGCATCTGAATAATACTTTTGACAGTTCGTTTAATTTCAAATAATAATATTCTTTTTATCGTTTAAAATCCGTTTAAAAACGATTTTAAATGGCAAAATTGTATAAAAATCCGAAAATTCGGACTTTTTTACGCCGATAGTCATGGCTTCGGACGAATTTGTCGTGGATTTTGAAGCGACAATTCATTTTAAATTCAACCGTCCATTAAGAATAAGCTGTGCTATGGATCCAAATACACTGCGAATATAACAATTAAAAAATAATACTTTTGACGGTTCGTTTGATTTTAAATATGCTTTTTTATCGTCTAAAATCCATTTAAAACGATTTTAAATGGCAAAATTGTATATAATACCGCCCTAGCGGCTAGAATTGGTTTATGCATTTCCGTCTCATTTGCCGAGATTTGACCGCATAACGCCGCGTAAGATGTTTACACATCAAAAATACATTTTTTCTAGAGACATAATTTTTTAGTATTATCAAATAAATAAATATATATTACTTACATTGTGCACAGCTTTCCAGGGTAAAAGTGGCATACTAGCATCTTTTTCACATGTGAAATTATGCACCAATTTTAAAATTAAAGCTTGCTCTTTCTCACTGAACCGGTGGGACATCTCAAAACGATTTTTATTAGCAATTATTAGCGTAAAACACAAACCAACTACCAACAAATCAATAAATGAATTAAATCTGTTAGTTTCGTTATGATATTTTTACATTGACGCCAATCGATGTCAAAGATTCCAATTTGACGGACCAATTTAGTACATACGTTCATTGCATAAAGAAAGATGGAATGATATGACGTAACAGCGCAATAGACTTGAACGGACTTTATATTAATCGGCCTGCAGGTCTTACTAGAGATATAGGCTCAATTTGCAACTATAGCTGAGTAGCCTCCCGTATGGGACCTCAGTATCTGCTGGCGACGTCTGGCTAACTAATAATAAACTCTTCAGTTTTTAATGTATTGTAGTATCGTCACAAGTGTGGAACGACATATTGCAGTGCGTGAGACAGTAATTTAATTAATTGTTATACTAATAAAGGTTGTACAGCATAACTCGGTTTAGGAATTGGGATCGAGGTTTTCTCTGCCATGCTCTTTTCCCTCGTGAATTCCAGGCGGAGTATGGCACGTTTTTCTTTAATAAATTAGGCGTATTAGGAATCTGTGGTTTGATTTACATGATGCACCTTTCCGTCAAATTTCCCTAATTGTGTTTAGTCGAAGCGCAATCCGAATAATTAAAAATTGTGTAAGATATAATAATAACACAACGTAGGTATTGATTTTCTTTTTAATCTATTTTGACGATCATTGGCAAAATAAAGACAAAGCACAACTTATCTCATTCAACTATGTTGAATCGACCCGGGTACGTTATACTACAAGTGTGTGACACAATTCCTACAATTGGCTTAATATACACAATTCCTTTCTGGTGTCATATTACACACTAAAGTGTGCCTATTTTCACACAAATTCAGTGAATTGCGACGTAACAGCAACGTCACAGAAGGTACAGTTCCCTTTAAGGAATATAGTGCTCACTGGGAATAATATCGTTTGAAAATAAGTAATTCGATTCCGAATCTGAATTAAGCATGTCCTCTGGTGATGAGGATTAATTTTCATTCGATAGTGTTAAGGGTTTTCCATTCATTAATCGTTTTGTTATTTGACACAAGTTTACCATTTTTTAATCAAAGCAATATATCATCATGCATGCATCAGCATGTCCTCTGGTGATGAGGATTCACTTTCATTCAATAATCTTAAGGGTTTTCTATTCATTAATCGTTTTGTTGTTTGAGACAAGTTCAACATTTTTTTATCAAAGCAATATATCATCCACCTTCACAGAAAATTATGAACAGTAAAAATTTTAATAAATATAAGAGTGAGAGCAACGCAGGGCACCATACCATTCAAATTCTACCTAAAAACTAGTCTGAGAAAACCTCCAGCAAAAGACACGAACTAGATACGTTAGAGCACTGCAACAGACTAACAGGGTGAATTATAATTGAGTGTTAATTCTTAAGGGTCTAAATCTCTGGATGATTTTAGGAAACAAAATGTCATATTAACGTAGGTCCACAACCGCTTTATTTTAGAGATAGTCTTGAAAATTGCAAAAAATCAGTTTTTTTCCTTAATGTCTTTGAGACTAATTTAGTTCCTTTTTGGAGTTTTAGTAGGTACCAACAAGTAAAGCAAAATTATGAAAAATATTTATTTTGAGGAAAAGCAGTGGACGCAAGTAGTAGAATTTTTTTTTCTGAAAAAAAAAATGCTTTTCTGCCTAGTTATTACCTACTAAAATAAAAAAAAAATTAAATCGGGTTCAAAAATATTATCGAAACACCGATTTTTTTTTCACTGTTCAATTATCTTAAAAAGAAAGCTGTTGCGAACCATATAATCCATCCATATAATCATCCCAAGATTAAGACCCTTAAGGACTAACAGTCAATTCTGAAACATCCTATACACGGTTCAGGAATAAGCTTTTAAGGACCTTCAAGCGACATGACTAGATCATATCCGACCAAGTTCATTATTGATACTTAACAAATAATTAAAAAGATGTAAGTAGTCTGCATGTTTCTTTAACGAAGCCAAAGCCTTTAGTATTCCAGAAACTTAACAGACACCTGGTTTCCTTAAATGATTTTGTTTAAGTAGAAAAACAGTAAGTCACTTATTTTTTAAATGTTATATACAGATGCAATAAAATAAAAGATCAAATAAAGAACCTAGTACGTGGATAATAAAAAATATAGATTTAGTGAGCATGGGTCAATGAGCAAATAACAGAAAACGGTGAAAAACATCTTAGAGGGCATATTTAAAAAATAATAATCGGAGAGAAATGACGTTCAAACCCATTAGAAATTCAAGGATATGACCTCGGATATTACTTTAAAAAATATTGCTTGTCTTTTTTATTAACTTATTGAATATAATCCCTTCTCCCAATACAAATAATAAAATTATGTTTTATTTGATCTTCCACGCTTCTACGAAAATGTAAACAAGCAAAAATTTTAATGGTAAATTCAACATACAACCAGCTGTACATAATTATCAACCGATTTGAATTTTAAAGTACGTACGGACCCTCACAGACTTCATTATTGGGCACAAATAGGTTGTAAAAAACAAAGTTTTTAACAGTTTTGCCAAAAAACCACCACGTTTTCCCTAATGGGTTGGAGGAATCATCCCATTAAATTAAAAGAAATAGTAAATTTCACATTCACTATTTGACATCTATATGCGAAATACGACTTAAAAGTTCAATGCTTCCACTACTGAAATTGTAGCAGTCCAGCTACTAAATTAGTATGCTAACATCTATAAAATTGAAAGCTTTTCTTAGATCACATAACACACTTACCTTATATTTAGCACACGCTATGACGTCATTAAACAAAAACAAATGTCTGAGTTTTCTGTGACCATCTACATACTCCACTATGAATGAGTTTTTCACCAGTCTTCTCTGAGCTCTATCCGTTGTCTAAAACAATGTGTTTATTTATAATATTTGAAAATCATTATTTTTTTAATTTGTCTAGATATAATTATTTGCGATATGTGGGATATGAGCTGGTAATTATACGACCAACTCGTTGTTCAAATTGCGTACGCGTGCGTTAATAAAGCGTTAACACACGTAGAGTGTACAAATTTTTATCTATGCCCTAAAAAATAAAGGGTAATTACAATTTAAAAGGCATTGATTTTTTGGGAAAATAAGAACATTGAAACGAAAAAAGTGCTTGACAACGCTTCGTCTTCTTGGTAACCACAATACTATTATGAATAATAAATCAAAAACTAATATACTTTGACGTTTTTAATAGTTATTTGTGTATTTAGAGCGCAAAGTAACGGATTGCCGCTTGAGAAAGAATGTTACTTAACATTAATCTTTCGAAAACGGCAAACTTACTTTGCGCTCGAAAAACACACAGAACTTTTTCTACAGCCGAATTTTTTTAAATTAAATCCACATTTTTCTCTATACTTATTCTGAAATTTGCAAATGACTGTCAGTTTTGACATATTATATTCGGGCTTCGTGCATATTTAGAACAGGATTGCCAGCAACAAATTGTAACAAACGCACGACTGTCATTTATTTATCTTCGGTTTCCATGATCATTCATAGCACACTCGACGGAAAAAGTGAGATTTTTCTTTTCCATGTTCGCGCTGGAGCGCAAAATAAGGATCCACGGCATTCGTCGATTTTGCGATTTCATTTCAATTTAGTAATTAGTTATTTTGCGCGCGGCTGTAGAAAAAAGTATTTTTGCACTTTCTCACTGCAAAGTGAGTGATTGAAAATTTTGGAAAATTTGGATTTTGGATAATGGTGAACAAGTTTTAAAAACTATTTCCGGTCTGCTACAGGAAAAATTCCAGTCAAAATACGAGACCTTTGACAAATAGGATAAATGGTGTGCAGAAAAGAAGCTTGCAAACCTTCATTTTTATGAGCGTATTATTCCATGATACGCACGATGATTTTCATAAAACATAATGCCGATATAAGTAATCACATGATTTTAATTGCATTTCGAGAATTACGAGAATGGATGTAACAAGGTTTTTAAAAGAAGCGGATAATAAAGAATTGCTGTTTGCGAAGGTGGCCTTAATTCACTAGAAAGTGCAAAAAAATAAGGACAAAATTAAGAAAAAGAAGATTTTTCAGTAATTGACATGGATTTTCTCCGCAACGGTGCGGAAAAAATGGCATTTGACTTTTATATTTATAGGAGCTTTATTTTTTCTGTGGAAGGTATTCCAATATTCCAGTTTCTGTTTTTTTAACCATCATTTTTGTATTTTTTAAGTACCCTGTATAATTTATCCTTAATTTAGCATTGTCAAAATTAGTTTTTTTCCAAGCACCAACTTTTATCAAGAATAAAATTTTCTGTGAAATCATCCGGTTCTATTCCTTGAGGTGGGATGAGGTGCCCTAAATACTTAAGTGGAAAGCATACAAAAACACATTTGGAACAGTTAAGTAGAAGCTTAAAGATTATCAGATGTTCAAAAACTCTTTATGGCTCAGTTAAATGTCTAGCAAATGACCTTAACAATAAGATTCTCAACTAAATATGTTGAAATAACCACATCTTTATGTCCGGTTCTGAATCGATCTATCAGGCGCTCTAAAGTATATGGCGCATTCTGCACGCCAGATGGCATCTTGGTATAACCGTCAGCGATCCTAGCTGCAAAACGTTCAAAAGTTTTTTGAAAAAAAAAAAAATCTCTGCCAAACAGGGGCACCAAGGGGATCCAGGTACAACGATGAGTTTAAACATTATTACAAAATTTTCTACCTAATACCGCTTCCCATCAAAATCTATGATACAACACTGTAAAATCGGGATTTAATGAATTTACTTTTCCAGTTATCGAATGGTATTAGTTGATTTTGAAAAGATAACGAAAAATCAATGAAAATAACATCTAGGTACTTTATATTTCCAAAAATAAAATAGCAGTTGGTTTTCACACTGACAATACGGCATACGGACTGCATGGAAATTGCAGGTAGCGTGAAACTATTATGGCTAGAGGATAGCGATTATTTTTACAAAACAGCTACGGGTAGAAAATTTCAATAAAACATACTGGTATATAGGTGTTCAACACTATTGAATGAAGATTTTATTGTTTAAAAGGAATGAAAACCTCCTGAGTAATACTTGACAGAACACGTCGGAGAAATTTGGGAAAAATTTCGGTTGAAAGGGAAGTAGGCACCTACTAAATGAGTTATTTAAAAAATAAAAAAAAGAGTTATTAAGTTCTTTAGATATTAATAAAACATCTTTATTCTTTACTTCAATATTTACATATTCCGCCCCCTGATTAATATAACGGCAGATAAATTAGTTTGTAGAATATATCTAGTTGCTCTAAACTAAAAACTAGCCGTATAATAAGTATATCTTGCAATACTTACAGGGAACATCGACTTAGTTTGAATCATATTAAATTGATCCAAGAAATTCTGGGTCATATTCAAAGCTTCAGAAAGACTATGGTGATCCACATGGTTCTGAGGTATATACTTAAGTAAATCATGCAGCACCAATGCATTTTTCTGGACTCTAAAATACATAACTTCAATTAATAAATTATGCAATAATTATAAATACTCAACTGTGATGTAAAACTACTTTTTTCCAAGCTTCAATCAGTTTTATCAAATAATTGCGAATTATTAATTAATGATAAATTTTTATATTTTTTTCACTTAGCTTCTTAACAGAAAATAATATTAAGAAATTTTAAATTGGTTACATAAAGTAAATTCCATTCTACTGCCACAATAAAGCAGAGCAGTAAGGAAACTAGCTAAAAATTATCAAAAATACAAACTGATTTATTGAGATCTTAATGAGCTCTTACTTGTTATCAAGACATGTGTTTCCCTCGTTGGAGAGGTGTCTGATATGCATGTATATCGTGGAATGGTGATGTTTTGGGCCCTGTAGTTTTCATCGCATATATTAATGACCGCTATGTCCTAGGTAATTACAATATGTGGGCCATGAACAGGGGAGTTTTATGGAGGTAGTGAATAATGTATCAGGCATTACCAGTTTAATAATATGGTAAATTTTATTTTAAAATAGTAAAAATGAAATGAACAATCTTACCTTGCGACTGGTTTATGTAGAAGATCCTCTAAACTTATCGCTTGGTCAGACAAATGTTTGCAGGTGATATTTTTCGTTATATGTGCAAACTGTGAATTATTGGCACTGCATTTTCTCACTGTGTCCAATGCTTGACCATAATTACTTAAGAAAGCTCCATAAAGAGATAAATTTGTGGCCTGTTGAAAAAAGAAGAACGTTATTTTGCAACAATGACTACGAATATTCATGGATTTATTTTTCTTCTATCCAAAGTATCAGTGTCCTCAAGTACGAATAACTTTATTCCTAGAATAATTACTATGGCTAACAGTCGTTGTTTTAAAAAACATTTGAAAAGCAATTATCCATACTTAAAGAAACTCCACCTAAAACAGGCAGAGGCGAATGACTAATTTAGTGCCTTTTTATAAGTCACGAAAAGTACCTATATGACATTTTTATTTTTTATTGTTGTATACGTAAGTTGAGATTTGGAACCTTGCACAAAATGCAGTAGAACACAGTTTTATCCACAATACCGAAACAGAATGTTTGCCCTCGACGCGCGTTTCACTAACCATATTAGCATCATCGGGAGATGATTAAAGCTCAAGTTTTAATCATCCACTGATGATGCTAACATGGTTAGCGAAATGCGTGTCGAGTGTAAACATTTTGTTCCGATATTGTAGATAAAACTATGTTGTGGGCCAGACTGCATGGAAAGTTGTTTTAGTAACCTATTAAATAAAACTCAAATCCATACAAAGGCGTACAAAATGTATTTCAGGTTAATTAATTAAATACAGTGAGTTCAAAAAGGTCAAAAATAAATTTAAACATTATCTATTTGTTAAAGTGGAAATAAACGGATACAGGGAGTTAAATGAATGTGAAACGTCATCATTCATTCTGCTGCAGTCGTAATATTATAAAAAAACAGACGATAAATTCTAATTCTGACATTAACCAGATTTTATAATATTATACATACATATATATATATATACCGGGTGAACACTTTTATTCTGGGACATAGGAAAATACGCGCAAAAATGACAAATTACTGGAATAGTGTCAATTTCCCTTATATCTTAAAAGTTTAATGGTATGTATGTTCGGGGTAAGCACAGATGTTCCTCCTGAATAAAAACCTAGGGTAATTTAAGAGGGTTCTTTAAAAAAAATAAATATTTAACGATTTTTCTTTAGAACACCTTTATGACACCTACTAAGATATTTTCAGACTTTTTGATGGCAGATATCAAATTTCTACTTTCTGAATTTGTCTAGTTATTTTAAACAATAATAATAATTAATCATTGGACGTACATCTAACATCGAGAAGAAAACTAAACTAATAATAAATGAAATAATGCTTTACATTCACTAGCTACAATTTACCAAGTTAAATTAAGTCATAAATACTAATACTAATAGATATTATTTTAACAAATGTTGAAAAATTTCACCATTTTGAACTAGGCGATGACTTAATCTATCACAAAATTCTCGCCTTACATTGGCTAATATTCGGGCGTGATGTTGTTAGCTGCTAATAAAATAGTAACTTTTCTTCAAAAAGCTGGATTCATCGGTAAAACAAACATTTCTTATAAAATTGTTATCTTCATTAGCTTTTTGAAACCTTGTATAGCAGAAATTGTTCCTGCTTTCGTAATCACATTCTTTTAATTCTCGATGAGTATGTAGTTTATAAGGTTTAAAATAATAGTTACGAAGAACTTGTAGTCCACGAGTTGGTGAGTAACGCACACTATTGCTTACACTTCTGCTGCATGCACATGGATCCGCATGGAAGGCACCGAGAATTACCTCTTCAGCCCTCACTGATATTGCTTGTTGAGCCGAACTTCATCAACCGTTTCTTTATTAAACTCTTGCAGAATACGCTGTATTGTCAATTTGCTAATTACTCCGTCATAACACCCACCCAATGTATCCCTTGGCGTATGCTAAGTCTTTGGTTATGGTACATTTTAATAACACGAAGATTACTTTTCCTGTCGATGTTCGAAGTATCACCGATTATTATTATTGTT
This sequence comes from Pissodes strobi, assembly GCA_016904865.1. Classification (NCBI taxonomy): domain Eukaryota; kingdom Metazoa; phylum Arthropoda; class Insecta; order Coleoptera; family Curculionidae; genus Pissodes; species Pissodes strobi. Next base: position 803 of record JAEQML010083375.1, on the reverse strand, counting down.
GTATCAAAATAAATTGGAAAATTCAGATAGTCATAAAAAGCGTCAAAAGCACGATACACATATAACGGTATGCTCTTGCGCAGGCAGAACCTCCCACACAGAAACGTATGACGTCACCTGGGAACGACGCTTTCGATTCTGCTAGGTAAGCGTGTATGTTTGAAATACAATATTCGCAGTTTTGGGGGATTTTAAAGGACGTTTTGGATAATAGGTACGTTCCTAATTATACGTGTACGCGTGTTAACTAAAGAATAAAAGCATTTTCATTCCATATTTATATTACTAATTATAATTGATATATTACACATAGTTTAACTCTAGGAAATAATTTAAATGTATAAATGGTTATTTAAGTATTATTTCAACATTTGAGAACTAAGTAATTTTAGGATTACCTCAACGGAGTACCTATATTAAATTACTATTTAATATTGTATATTTTTACACCTTAAATGTTTATTTTTTAATTACGTCTAGAGGAATAAAATAACATAAATACCTACTTCTACATTTTTGAGTTTATATTTTACATTAAGTACCTACATACTATAGTTATTTTCAGATATTGGGAAACTTACTGACCGTAGGTATACTGTATATAACTGGATTTTTCTGGGCAATGCCACTTTAAATACCTAAAAGACCAAGCAGTGTATTCATGGGGATGACAATAGTATAGTCAAAAGCGTTCTTATCGTGCGGGTCCAAAGGTTACAATTTTCAGTAAAAACTTCATTCGTGGCAGATTTTGCATGTAAAATCTATCAAAGGAATGACATTTAATGAAAAATGTGACCTTT
>JAEQML010083372.1:0-10489 GCA_016904865.1 Pissodes strobi | reverse complement strand
AAATTCCTATATAGTGGTATGAGGACTCCTCCCCTGTCCCGCAGTTCAGGCAGAGTGGGCTGTCCCTCACGCCGATAAGGTGCAGATGTCTGTTTAGGCTTCCATGCCCAGTCAGAATACCTACCAAGTTCCTGATGTCCTCTCGGCTCTTTTTTAGCAGTCGCCTTGCTCTGGATCCGTCAGGATTTGGAATCATTTCCTTGGCTTGTCTGCATCCTTCTTTTCCTCTCCAATTGTGCTTTGTCTTGTTCCAGGCCCAGTTATTTAGTTCCTGAGAGATTTGCCTTTTACTTAAGCCCAGACCAGGTTCTGGACCGACGAGGTGGCTCGTTGAGCCTTGTCTTGCCAATTCATCGGCCCGTTCGTTGCCCTCGATGCCACTGTGCCCTGGAACCCATCTGAGTCTTACTTCCTTGTGCACAGCCAATCTGTCTAGGGCGTCTCTACATTCCTGAACTAGCTTACAGCTTGCCCTGGGGTTTTGGATCGCCCTGAGAGCGGCTTGACTGTCCGAGGAAATGTATATACTCTCTACACCTTCTATTACTTCCGCCTTGGTTGCTACTTCCAAAATAGCAAACACCTCCGCCTGGAAAACAGTGGCATATCTCCCCAGCGAAGTGCTTTCTCCTGATTTAGTGTTGTCTAGGTATACACCGGCTCCGGATGACTGTGTATTAGCCATCCATGAGCCGTCAGTGTACCATGCGTGTGCGCCGCTCGGCGTACGTACCTGGCCTGACAGCCACTCTTCCCTTGATGGAAATTCCACTTGGAAATTCCTTCTCAGTCTTAATCTGCCATCTGGAATATTGCCTTTGGTCGCAATGATGGGTAGATCCCTACTCATTTTGGCGGCAATAGTCGTATGGCCTTTCCCTGTGTAGTCCGTTCGCCATAGGCCACTGTCGATCATCCTTTTGTGAGCCGCCATTGCCTCTCTCTCAATCCACATCGGGAGGTCCGGCAGCCCCAGGATGATGTTCAGTGCTGCTCCGGGAGTTGTTCTCAATGCTCCGGTAATACCCAAACAAGCCAGCCTTTGCAGTCTGGCCAGTTTCTGAGCATTAGTGGCTCTGGCCACCGCTGGCCACCAGACCACGGATCCGTAGGAAATCCTCGGTCTTATCACAGCAGTGTACAGCTACTGGAGGATGTAAGGTTTTAAACCCCACTTCCTACCTACCGTTCTCCTTAGTTGCCACATAATCGCGGTTGTCTTATTCACCACCTGTTCAACGTGTGCCTTCCACGTCAATTTACTGTCTAAAATAACTCCCAAATATTTGACTTGTTGACTTAGGCTCAGTCTCGTCTGGTAGAGTATGGGATGTATAAAACCTGTTAGATTTCGTTTCCTTGTGAAGAGAATGAGTTCGGTCTTCCCTGGGTTTACTGAGAGACCATTCTCCTCACACCAACCTTGAACTATCCGACACGCCACCTGCATACGCTCGCAGACCGTTCTCACGAACTTGCCCGTGATCATTACTAGCCCGTCGTCAGCATATGCTTGTGCGTAGAATCCCTCAAAATTTAACCTTCTCAGGAGGCTGTCCATCACCAGGCACCACAAATGTGGCGAGAGGCAGCTGCCTTGTGGGCAACCCCCTCTTACCCCGGCCTCGACGCGAACTTCTCCCAGCGTGGCGCTGATCTTTCGGTCTTCCAGTGCCGTTTTTACCCACTTGACCAAATGAACTGGTGTTCTCTTGGCCTGGAGGGCTTGACAGATAGTTTTCGTTTTAGCCTTATCGAAAGCTCCTTCTACGTCAAAGAAGAGCGCTAGCGCCATTTCTTTGTTTTCTATTGCCTTTTCAGCCCCTCTAACTACAGAATGGAGAGCCGTTTCAGTCGACTTCCCCCTTCTGTAGGCGTGCTGATTATCATGTAGAGGAGAATCAGTTAAGATATCTTCCATGATGAACCTGTCAATCATTTTTTTCCATTGTCTTCATTAAAAATGAAGTTAGACTTATAGGCCTAAAGGACTTGGGATGGGAATAGTCTCTCTTCCCTGCCTTGGGGATGAAGACGACATCCGCTGCTCTCCAAGCTTGTGGAACGTACCCTAGTGCTATGCTGGCCTCGAATACTCTCTTTAAGTAAGGGAGTAACGTGTCAAGGCCCGCCTGCGGCATCATGGGTATAATTCCATCCGGCCCTCCTGCCTTATATGGACTGAACTCCCCCACTGCCCAAGTTATGGATTCCTCAGTCACCACACTGCGGGCAAGGTTCCAGTCCATCTCTGGCTCTGGTTCCTCGTCCCAGTTGGTAGTCTGTACCTCTCCGGGGAAGTGGGTTTTTAGAAGAAGCTCTATCGCTTCCTCTCTGTTCGCCGTCCATTGTTCGCCTGTTTTCAGAGAGCCAATCTCTTTTTGTCTTTCCGAGCCCAGCAGCTTAAGCAGACGCGCTGAGTCCGAGAGAGACTCCATCTCTCCACAGAATTTCCTCCAGCTGTCTCTTTTGCTGCGTCAGACCTCGATTTTAAATTTCCTTCTGGCTTCCAGATACACATCCCAGAGCTCCTGCCGCCCTTCCCTGAAAGCGTGGCGGTGTGATCTTCTCACGTCTTTTTTAAGACGGTCCAGAGTATCACTCCACCAAGGCAGCCTCTTGGCGCTCGCTTTCTTAAGTGGGCACGCTTGTTCATAGGAGTCGACGATTACACTGTTTAACTTTACCACCTCAATTTCTAGTCCTTGTTTTGATGAAATAGCCTGCCCTAAAGTTCCCATGGACATTACCAGACTTTCCCTAAATTTGTTCCAGTCTGTTGCCCTCGGAATTCTTTTCAGTGGCTTCTCCATCTTATCCGATTTAATTTCGAATCGGATCATTCTATGATTCTATGTCCCTACTTACCCTCCAATTGACTACCTTTTCCGCAAATGCTCGAGTTACCACTGTAATATCGATAACCTCCTGACGAAGCCGATTCACAAAAGTTGGTTCCGCATTTACGTTAGCTACTTCAAGGTTTTCCGATACGAAATACTCTAATAGAGCCGTACCTCTCGCGTTAGTGTTAGTGCTCCCCCAAACGATATTATGCGCGTTTGCATCACACCCCACGATTAGTGGAAAACCTTTGTCTTTACTGTATTCTATTAACCTTATTAATTCTTCCGTTGGGGGAAGGTGCGCGTTATCATACGGAAGATATAAACTACTAATTAATAACTTATGTTTTGTGCCACTCACCATGTATTCCAGCAGGATCACCGTAATGTCCCTGGAGCTTAGTTGTGGTAACAGAGTTCCCTGCAGCTCCCTGGACATCACGTTCAAGCTAAGTCGATTACTTATAAACCAGGAACCAAGCAAAGCAAAGCCCACATCCATTGTCTGATGGAGACTGTTTATGTTAGTGTCTGCAAATGATGTTGTTGTGTCATCCGCAAAAAGCACCACCTTCTTGTTTTCAGGTAGGATTCTAGGGTGGTTATTAATGTAGATCAGGAATAATATTGGACCGAGGATCGAACCCTGTGGAACCCCATGATAGAGAAAACGTTCATCAGAAATTGTACTATTTACAGAGGAGATCTGCCTGCGTCGAGAAAGGTAGCTACTTATTAAATCAACACTCTTCTCACACAAGCCATATGCTGCTAGTTTCTGGAGCAAGATAGGATGAGAGATGCAATCAAAAGCCTTAGAAAGGTCATAATATGCTGACCCCACATGCTGCTCTTTTTCAAATCCTTTTAAAATATAAGTTCTTCAGGGTTTAAGCGGTGTCTGACTGAGTTTATCGAAAATCGGATAAATCTGCATATCTTCAAATGTTTCTCTAATATTTCAAATTTTTCTTAATATATATATTGTCATCTTGTATGGTAGTTACTTCTATGTAAGTTCTAAATTTATTGTGAATGTAGAATCATGGGACTTATTTAATTTGTTATTTTATTTATATGTATATTGTGTATGATTGGGCAAGTTTTGTTTACTTATATGATTAATGATTTTCTGATAGTTATGGTTAGGTTATTGATTTTGTATTAATTTTGTTGTAATTTTGTTAATGAGGACATCCCGTAAATAAATAAATAAATAAAATAAATAAATATGATTTTATAGCAAAACATTAGGTCTAGCGTGTTTGAAGAAAAAAACCATAAATATACATATATGTATTCTGCAACGATAAGAATTTTGTTATACCGTTTTTTTTTGGTATCGAAACCTAATTAAGTTCCATTCTTTTCGCTTAACACACAACAGTAATTCGAAGCTTGTTAATTGATAAATATATTTGCAATAATATACATACGATTTGCACTAATTACACAATCCCATAGAATGCGATATTAATTTATAATCTAACGCAAGCGATAATACATAAAAGTAATGTATGGTTTGATGATTTTTGGTTGGCAACCATCCTGATTTCGCGTCTAGATTATGAGAACGAGCGGTAATTAAAACTTACGGACGGAATATCATCGGACCTATCTGATGTACCCATTCGTAAATGGGGTTTTTGTAGCGATTTCGTGCTTATGCAGATTGCATTACACGGGCTAATCGTATCGATTTCGAAAGGGAACTCTCACTTGATGACTTGATAAAGATGCATGGTAGGTACGTACTGTAAGTATCAACTAATTTCGCTTGTAATCATTCACTCGCAATTTATAATTTTTTTCTGTTGCGCCTACACTAAGCCGAAAAGGTGATATGGCAACCACGCTCGGAGAGCTAAATACGAATCATTTTCTTCGGAATGCGTTCAACATCGATTGGTGATTGTTAGTTGTTCATCAAACGAGCTAGAAACATTAACTGTTTTACATCTTTTTTTTTTTTTTTTTTTTAGTGAGGGGATTAGGAATCTGCTCATTATCAGACTTCCGGGCTTGGCTCATGGCGATCTTATATGCCCGGGGTGTGTCGGGTTAGTGTTCCAGTCCAGGAAGCACCGACCGACTAAACCCTTCCCCCTCTTTCTCTTTGCTCATCATACCGGAACCGCTCGCGCATTACTTCAGTAGGATGGCTGTCCTTATTATCTTCTGGCTTCTTTTTCCTTAGTCTCTATTATTGTCCTTGTTGTTGTATATACATTCTTCCAGGAGTCTTCCGATCTTACTAAGCCAACCCTAAAATTCTCAGCATTAAATACTCTTCCAGTTCTTTCCTCAAACTCCGCTCTCGTTTCATCCCACTTTGGGCATTCAAAGAATGTGTGTTCTGCATTGTCAAGTTCCCTGCAGTAGGTGCATCTATCATTTTCCAGCTTACCCCTCTCGTGTAGGTATTTACCAAAACAACCATTCCCGGACAACGCCTGCGTCAAAAAGTAATCCACGTCGCCATACGGTCTACTGATCCACGTCGAAATATCTGGGATTAGAAAATATGTCCACCGACCTTTCGTGCTATTTTGCCATTTTTGCTGCCATCTGGATACAAGGTTTTCTCTGGCAGTTTGTTTTTGGTCTCCTTGGTATATTTCCGCTCTTTCCCTTATGAGGAGGTCTATGGGGGCAATTCCCCCTATGACTCCGACAGCTTCAGCCGATATGGATCTGTAAGCACTAGTGACCCTAATTGACATAGTTCTTTGTAATCTAGCTAGGTCTCTCAGAAGCGTCGGAGTCTCGGTTACGCCATACCAAACTGGAGCACCATACAGTATCTGCGACTGTACAACACTAGCCAGGATTCTCCTTTTTGCTGCTCGGGGTCCCCCAATGTTGGGCATTAGGCTAGAAAGGGCCCTCGCCGTTTTTTCCACCTTCTGCACCGTTTGCTTAATGTGCTCCTCATTTTCCTGTCCAGCCATAGACCTAGATATTTAACTGAGTTTGAGGGCGTGACGATCGTTCCCTGTAGTTCGAAGAATATAGGGTCCATTTTTCTCTTCCTTGTAAGTAGAATTGCCTCAGTCTTCTCAGGCGCTAGCCTTAGCTGCTTTTTGTTTATCCATTTGGATATCTTTTGGAGGCCAATATTTGTTTTTTCCATGAGAATCTGCTCTTCTCTGCCTACTACGACCAAAGCCACGTCATCCGCGAAACCAACCAGCGTCATGCCTTCCGGCATTTCCATTCTCAGCAGTTCATCGTAAAGGACGTTCCACAGCGTTGGGCCCAGTACTGATCCCTGAGGCACTCCGCTATTTACCTCCACGAACTTCACTTTCCCTTCCGCCTCCAAGATAAGCCCTCTCTCTGAGAGATAGCTCGCGATGAGTCTCAGTAAACTTTCATCGACTCCCCTGCTACTTAGTTCGTTAAGAATTATTTGCCATGACGCGCTATTAAAAGCGTTTTTCACATCGATTGTAACCACTGCACATATCCTTTTCTGGGGCCAGGGGTAGTCCGCTGCTTCTCTAGCAATCCTGACTACTTCGTTGATTGCATCCACCGTTTGTCTGCCTTCTCTGAAACCATACTGTCTGTCCGCCAGTCCTCCCGTGCGCTTAAGTTCAGCCTTGAGCCGGCCCAGAATAAGCCGCTCAAATAATTTCCCTTCCACATCCAGGAGACAGATAGGCCTATATGAGGCTGGGTTGTCTAGGGGCTTGTCCCCTTTCCTTAGAAGGATAAGTCTGGCCCGCTTCCACTGTTCAGGGAACTGTCCTCGAGATGCCAGTTTGTTGTATACTTTAAGTACACCTTCGGGCATAACCTTTGCCATCTCCTTCAGTATCTCTGGAGGAATACATCCTGGCCCCGGCGCCTTGTTTACTTTCAGCTTCCCCGCTGCTGCCTGTAGCTCCTCTATGTTAAAGCTTTGATGTACAGCGTCCTTGTCGCACATGAATTGCACCCTCTGGTGTATTGGAAACAGGTGTTTTACCACTTCCTCCATATTTTCCATTGACATGTTTGGCCTCGGTGGGTAGCCTTCTATTCTCTTCATGACGATGTTGTATCCGTTACCCCAAATGTCGTTGTCAACGTCCCCACACAGTTCTTTCCAGCATGCTCCTTTTGTTGCCTTGATGGTATTCCCCAGCTTTTTTTTGCAGTCTTTATATTCCTCGAAGAGGTATTGACTCAGTGCAGGCAGATTCTTTCCTGCATTTCTGGTGTATGTTCTTCTTTTCCTTGTACACTCTTTGCGCAGTTCCGAAATTTCCTCGGTCCACCAATAAGCCGGCTTTCTTCTCCCGGTATTTCGTTTCTTTGGCATTGTTGCGTCACAAATTTTGGACAACACATTTGAGAAGCCTCTGGCGGTACACGCTACCCTCTCATCCGTCATTTCTGCTAACGTATCTTGCAGTCCCCTTCTGTCGAGTTTCTTCACTTGCCAGCCTCTGGGTTTCCGGTTTCCTCCTTCACGTACATTCTTCTTTTCTGCAACTTCAAAGACGATGTAGTTATGATCACTCATTGATTCATTGTCGCTCACCTCCCATCGCCTGATATGGACGTCAGCCGTCGTCATGGTGAGGTCGATGATGGAGGTACAGTTTTGCCTCTGGAAAGTAGGTTTGTCCCCTTTGTTTATGCATATTAGGTCATTTGCAGCAATCCATTCCACCATTATACGGCCACGCTTATCGGTAAAGCCCATGCCCCACTGCGGCGACTTGGCATTGAAGTCCCCGACTATAATGGCTTTTTCTTTGTGGCGTCGCACTAGTGTTCCAATTTCCAGGAGGATCCCCTCTAGGTCATCTGTGTCTTGATTGGGTGACGCGTAGCAGCTGTACACCGTAAACGCATGGGTTGCAATGTATGTGAATCCCCGGCCTTGGCCTTGTCTCTTTATGGTTATGTATCGGTCAACAACTTTGATGGCGGTGTCCATGCGGTCATCATACGTCCAGTCTTTTCGCTTGGCAATAGCATTTCGATTTGGCTCAGAAATGAGCACCATGGCCGCCCCTATTTTCTGGGCCGTTGCTAAGGCCATATCTTGCGTTGGACGGCTCCGGTTAGTGTTGATTTGGAGTAGCTTCATTTCCAATATTGTCATTTGATGCCACTTCTATCTGGTCTCTTGCTTTGGCGTTCCGGTTCACGTTCCTCTGACATTTGGAACTACTTGATCGGTGGCCTTCTTCCCGGCAGTGTATGCAATAAGCCTTGTTGCTGCACTCTGTTGCTTTATGTCCTGCTTTACTGCAATTCAGACATAATTGTTCCCTATTTGGTCCGTTACATTCCGCTTTAACATGCCCAAATTGCCAACATCTAAAGCATTTTGGGCCTTTTAGCCTCTCAAGAATCTTGCATCTTGTCCACCCGATTCTAATTCTGTCCATCTCAATAAGTTTCTCTGCCTCTGCTTCGGTTACTTTTACAGTCACGTTTTGTTTGCCCCCGTATGTGGGCCGCAGGGATTTTACCTCTACTTCTTCTAACCTTATTGAGAGGGATTTAGATATGGTTTCTCTTATTTCTTCCTCTGTTGCGAGCTCATCCATCCCCTTAATGTGCAGGACTTTTTTGTTTTACATCTAGAAGCGTCTAATACTTGAAAGCTTCGAAATGTGACATGGCAACACTGCTAGGGGGCTTGAGTACGAACCGCATCACGGCTATATTTTTAAATGAACTAAATAATTCGTAAATTATCATTCCAAGGAATTATCTACAATAAGCACAAATTAATAATAATGTTTTTTTAAACATATTTTATCAATCTTCTATGCACTTTTGCTAATAGACTGTTTGTCCTTGTAATACGAAGAAAGTTACGTGGCAACACTGATTGGAGGCCTGGATATGACTTGTGGCTATAAGTTGCCAGTGCTCGTCAATATTTTGCAAAACTAAAATCAAGCGATAATTATTGGACTAGCGTCACATTTGCTGCTTTTCCTTACTAATGTTATACAGTCGTCCCTAAAATGTTACGGTTGTTTGGGTTAGTTTGGGTTAGTTTGGCATGGCAACATCGCTCGGAGGGTAGATATGTCTTAGATTTAAACTAAATATATTTTCCTTTAAAATCATCTACCTGCTTTTCTTGCGAAAGTTTCTCCTAACCCAAGAGTAACCTGGCAACACTGCGTGAAGGCCTAAATAAAAATACCATAGCTGCTATATTTTTTAAATGCCCTTAATAATGGCTGGTGACAATTCGTTGCTCATTCTCGTCAATTATCTAGAAAAAATCAACAAATCGATAACTATTTCTTGGACTATCGCCTCGAATTATCCAAAAGCACTTATTTTCTCCCTTTCAAATGATTGTCTTACATTTACTGCTTTACCTTACTAATCTATACAGTCTGACCTAAAAAGCTGCGACTGCTAAGCTGAAAATTGACATTGCAACACTGCTTAGAGGGCTAAGTACAGATCCCACCCAGCGTTGCTGTTTTTATTTTGATTTATAAAGAATTTACAAAAATCTAAAATTACTTTTTGGAGTTGAACCAATAATTTTTCCTTATATATAAGTATTAGAGGATTTCATAAAATTAATCCCAAGTAGATGTTTCTCCTAGCTCAAAAAGTGATCTGGCAACACTGTTTGGAGGTCTGAATAAGAATCCCATCACTAGTATATTTCTTAAATTATCATTACTATGCCAGTTTCAGATATTGATCCAATATCATGGATTCCTAGGAGTGATAATGCTTTCTCATTTTCAAATTCGAGATGCTGTTTCCAGCCTCAAAAATAAAAATAGTAAGGATATTTTTGGTCTAAACGTGAAAATTTTAAAATCAATTACAAATGAAATTGTTGTTCCACTAACTAAATTGTTAAATCTGTGCATTAAAGAATCATGTTTTCGATCTCTGTTAAAAGAGGCACTTGTAATTCCCTTATTTAAAAAGGGAGACTGTAATAAGCCTGAAAATTACCGGCCTATATCTCTGGTGCCAATAGTGTCTAAAGTTTTGGAAAAATGCCTAGCCGAGCAGATTGTGGATTTCTTTGAGCGAAACAATATGTTCAGCAAATGTCAGTTTGGTTTTCGTAAGGACAAAAGTACAGTTCTTGGTATCCTAGACTTGGCATCAGATATTCTTGGAGCCTTTCAAAACTCTCAATACGACACAGTTCTCTGCTGTGACTTGAGCAAGGCTTTTGACTGCGTCGACCATGGGATCCTTCTTCAGAAGCTCAAAGCCTATAATTTTAATCCATCAAGCATTGATCTTATGAAATCCTATCTAGAGGGCAGATGTCAGTCTGTGCGGTTTGCTGGGGTGGCGTCAGCAAAGGGAGGCATTACGATGGGTGTGCCCCAGGGATCGATTATGGGGCCTATACTATTCTTTATATACAAACTAAAATAACTGGGCCTGGAACAAGACAAAGCACAATTGGAGAGGAAAAGAAGGATGCAGACAAGCCAAGGAAATGATTCTAAATCCTGACGGATCCAGAGCAAGGCGACTGCTAAAAAGGAGCCGAGAGGACATCAGAAACTTGGTAGGTATTCTGACTGGGCATGGAAGCCTAAACAGACATCTGCACCTTATCGGCGTGAGGGACAGCCCACTCTGCCCGAACTGCGGGACAGGGGAGGAGTCCTCATACCACTATATAGGAATTT
>JAEQML010083371.1:0-10490 GCA_016904865.1 Pissodes strobi | reverse complement strand
TCGCACATGCAGCCTATAGAAGCTTGTCACATAATCGGACGGAGGTCTTGGGATTCAGTCGTGTATATATGACGTACGGCAGGTTATAAATGCGGAAAAGACAATGTTAATGCCGCAATTATTTGAAACAGCACAAAACCGTATTAACGGGCTTACCGTCGGCCCGGCAACCCTCGTCAAAATAATAAGACGGAAAATAGTAAAGTCATGATGGAAGTTATCCTGACGGGCGTGAAAAGGGTCAACTTCCCCATTTCAATTTTAATATTTGCCGATAAGCGTTTTTACCGCTTTATCGAATATTGTCTGCCAACAAAGAACCCCGCTCTAACTTCATTATTATTTATTAATATGGTGTTATCCATAATGCCCCAGAATATCGAAATACCACACAATGCCAAAAGGCAATTATATGGTATTAAAAGAAATAAGGGCAATTCTGCCATGCTTTTTATTACTTTCTAATTATATTAGTCTATTTTAACTTCAGCTCTGGCCCAAGCTCTTCAAATGTAAATTTTCTTAACTTTATTCATTCTCTGTTTCTTCTAATATGAAGTTAAAATAGATGAATATACTTAGAAAGTAATAAAGAGCATGGCAGGATTTCCCATCATTTTGTACTCATCTCTTTTAACACTTTAAAAGCTCTAATCCACCTCTTTTCTTTTGAAAAAGCCCAATATCTCAAGCCAGTTAAATAGAGAAAAGTTTGCAAAATGCTAAATGCCAAAATAAACCAAAGAAATCAAGGACAGGCCATTTCTGCATTTGGCAAATAAAGCCTAGTTACTCCATCGATATAATATGCATTAAGATTTCATAAAATTAAAGAATCGTGAAAACATTCAAGTAAAAGTATCAGACGAGCTAACGTTGTCGACAAGCATACTTTCGAAACAAAATTAGAGTTCGAGCTCCTGAAATCCACTTAATATAAGGTATTTACTTTTGTTTAAGGTAAGCATATGTGTGGCCCCCTTATCCTTTTCCGGGGGACATTGAAGTAAAAGGTTATCTTCAAAACAGAAAGTCATATTGTAACAACGAGGCTTGGATACAAATTACTGGATTTTAATTTGGCAATACCATCCTTATTTGTAGCTTTCTTTTGAAATTTTAGTAATATACAACAAATCTCATGACCATTTTCATTTACCATTCTAGCCGGAATAATGAAGGAATAAAAACAATTCAAATAGCAAAGTGATGGCAATAAAACTTAATAGCAGAAATGGTTGATGGAATTTAGCTTTAATTAACAATCCAGTAAGTTATCATTTTCTGGTCATTACAATCTTCTCCATTCACCTGACTGCCCTTGGTGATCAGATAAATATCCAAAACAGCACCGCTCTTCACTCCCGTATTAAATGTCTTAAACAACCAGATGATAAACCACTAAATAATTCCAATTATTGAGTTTTACACTAAACTTCTATAGATATAACCACGTTGAAATATTTGCGATTTTATATACCCAGCAAATATTTACAATTTTCCTGAAATTAAGAGGCAACAAGTCCATGCTCTATTCAGAGAGATAGCAGCAATTTTGGATTCAATGCCGCAACAGAATTACCGCCATTCATCCCTTGCCGCATTCGCTGCGGCTAACCGATTTAAATTACCATTGCGTTGACGTAATTTTGCCAGTGAAACGTACAGCTATTTTCTAATTTAGTTCCATAAAGTTTTTTTCCTTCCAAACATTAAGAAACTTTTATTATTAGCACTGACTGAGGATCATTGTTGGCCTTTTATTGAACTATTACAAAGAATTGCGTTTTTATATGTAATTTTTCAATCAGATGCCGATCGAGTAACGCATGTATGGCGTCATATTTAGAATAGCTAGCAAGTACTTAAGTGTTATGCTTTATTTACACCACATTACAAAACCCCGAATTTTTAATCGAAAAATCTTACATATATAAGAACATAGTAGGTGTATATTGTTATAAATTTCGTAAATTAAACCCTTCCAAGATATTCCAAAGTAGGCTGAAGGAATCGACATTTCTGGATATTCAATGAGAACTCAACAAAACTAAGTGTTTCTAAGACAATACGTAAATTGGTTAAACCCTCGTCTGGAGTAAGTCTAGTAATCAAAATATCATCCATGTTAACCAAGGCGACAGAGTCTTTTAATGTCCCAAGGGCAACGTTAACTGCTCTTTGAAACATAGCCGGGGCATTAGCGACGCCAAATGGCATCCTTAAATACTGGAAATGCCCATCGGGGGTGATGAAGGCTGTTTTTTGCATCGATTCTTCATAGGTCGGTATCTGATGGAACCCCGAAGCCATATCTAAAGATAGAGGCCTAGTCCTAACATATCCAACTGGTCTTCAGTAAGTGGCAAAGGGTACCTGTCTTTAATAGTTGCTCGATTAAGTTCTCAAAAATCCACACACCTACGGTATCAAATGTCGCGCAGCTGGATCACACCAGGATCCAAAAAAAACATAAAGTAAAGATAGAGTAAATATATGTTTTTCAAATATTGAACAGACATTTTCCATAAAGCTTAGCACTCACCCAGAGTGCTATAGAATTGGACTGAATTTCACAGTTGTGCTCTTTTATTAGTCGTATATTTTCATCAAATGATAAGCCGCTCTATGAATATCCGACCCATAAATCAATTACTTTATTCCTACGGCCGCAAATCGCTCGCTTAAGCTCTTTAACAGCGCTGGAGGGAATTGGACATAGTTTGCGGTCCAGAGGGAATTTAGATTAGTCCTCGTTCACGGGAAATATACATGTACCTATAGCGACGAGTTGTATATTAGGGTTTAGAGGCTTCTATTACTTGAAGGACAGAATGTTTTAAAAATAGCAATGAACAATTCGAGGCGCAGTAATTGGGAAAATAAGTTTATTATACGAAGCAAGAATATCTCGAAGAGATTCGAATATAGAACATTGTCGAATTAAAAATGATAATATCGTAACATAAAATATGGGCCAGCCATTAAGGGACCAGAGAGAAACTGTTTAAATATTTATGAAAAATTAAGGTACTTCCCCAAAACCACTAACTTCAGTATTCATCATTAGCTCTAATCAAGCTTCCTAAGAAGGGGAAAAGAAGAAACTTTAAAACGAGAATACTCAAATTTTGTAGGTAATTAATTATTCAGTTTTTAAACTTTTTAATTGAAGGACATTTTTTATGGGAATATCTCCATTTTCGCTTTTTTTTTCGGCATATTCAAACTTTTATAACTTGAGATTTACAAACTCAAAGCGCTGCATTTGTAGTATTACAAATGACTCTGATATGAAAAACTACATGTGTATGCTGTTTGTGTATGTATGCGGCAGTTTTGCCAATTATGGGTCATCGAGTTATTGGCCTGGTTGCATCATATATATCAACGCTCCTCATGTTCGGAGAATAAGGGCTACAGTGGCTGATAATTTTTTCGACTCTCTTCGTAAGGGTCGTCTGTGAGGGCGTTCTTGCAGGGGTGATTTCTTTGGGATGAAACAGGCTTGTTCCATTTCTTCCATTCAATATACAGCAGGGTTAGTTTGGGTTAGGGCAGCAACGGATGAAATTGGGGCGATCCAAAGGATCGTCGAATTTTCGGGAGTTTGCAAAAGGTGCAACTGGATTGTTGACAATATTTTCTGGCCTGTCTTCAACTCATCCAAGTTTGTTTCTTCGGGAGTTAACTTGGAAATATTGTTGGTACTTTGGACATTCAAAAACTTTGGCAGTTCTAACACATATTCTTTCACCTTCGTATGTTTTGTTACCTATCTCAACTGGGCACATAGATAGAGTAACAATACTCGGCTCAGAGAT
Organism: Pissodes strobi; assembly: GCA_016904865.1. Classification (NCBI taxonomy): domain Eukaryota; kingdom Metazoa; phylum Arthropoda; class Insecta; order Coleoptera; family Curculionidae; genus Pissodes; species Pissodes strobi. The sequence goes on along the minus strand of JAEQML010083371.1, from coordinate 6,666 downwards.
TTTGTATAGTCCTCGCTGACATTTACCTCGGGCAACAGATGTTGATGGTACTTTTTTGGTAGTTAACATTGATTAACGGGCACATATTGTTTGACGGTATTAGCAGCTCGAAGAGGCAACGTTCGTCTTTCGATAGGGTGCGGGCGGTTTGCTTGCAGATAAAAAGGCCTTCTAGTTGCGGACATTCTTCTTCCGTGGTCCAGTAATCTTCATTTGTGAGTAGGACGTAAGTATTAGATAGGAGAATGGTTTTGTTTGCAACAAGTATTGGGTAGAGTTTGTAAAGGATATAGTGGTTGGGAAAAACAATTGGTGTGTATATTAAAAATTAAATTGAGTTATTTTTAATAATAACTTGGACATATAAATAGGTGTAAAAATTTATTAGTTTTTTAAATTCAGGTATCCAGTTTATTGTTTATATAGCTTCTATTAATATTAAAAGTTTGTTAGGATTGAGTATGGACTTGTGCATTTTATTTCCATGAGCAAATAAGATTTCATTTTCGATATTATTTATTACAGAATTTAGGTTGTTTAATTGCAACATTACATTGTCCAAAATTAAAGACATATATATGACATTAGATAGATCTAACTGGTTCTTTTCGAGTAAATTAATGTTTTCTACTATAATTATTTGATTAGTATTTATTTTTTCAAAATTTTTAGTATTATCCTGTGTAACAGTGGATAAAATTGATTGTTCTTTTTAAAAGTTTTTATTTAAGTTTTCTTGTTTTTTTCTTTGCACCTCGAAATAATTATTACAACGGGTCTGAGTCTAGAGTGCCAAAGATCCATTTATCGACTTTGCCACCTACATGAAGTAGGCCTCTTTTTGGTCGATTGGGGGTGTGAAAAATTTTGGTGTTTCTTAAAAAATTATCTGCAGATATTCATAAGTTTGATTAAATTTATGAGAAGTAAGCATTGAAAAGCTTTCATTTTGCTTTATATTGAAAATAGTTTTGTTTGCTTGGATTAAAATATTTTTATATTAAATAAGGGAGTTTCGATTTCTGTAAGATTTATGTGAAAATTGGATGTGTGCTGAGTAGCAGATATATAGGTTTTGCTTTTCACTTCCAAGTTCGTAGCGATGGGTACAAGGAGCAGGAATGGGATGATTTGTATCATTTACTTACCTTCGATTGGTCTATGTCTCAGCAAACAGTTGAAACTGACGATTTTATGGGCTTCGGCAACGTTTTCTTATGGGACTGCTTGCAAAACCAGGTATCTCTGAGACACCTACACGAACGACGTGTCGGCTGTGTTGAGGAATCGGAGACGCCCATCAGATCTACATCGAGGCTGACCTATCTCCATCTCAGCTGAAACAACTTCAGGATACAAAAGATGAACTGCGGGTTCGCCGTACAAACCGGGAGGAAAATCTAATTTTCGGATATGTCAATGGTATTCCAACTATAACTGCAAAAAACCGGGATCCTTTACCACCTCAACTAACGACTTAACCTGCTGCTATCAGAATGTTAGGGGTCTATGTACTAAGACCTATAGATTTTACAGTTGCGTGGTCTCCTCAGATTATGACGTCATTGCTGTCACCGAGTCCTGGCTCCAGCCGGATATCCTGGACTCAGAACTTTTTCCAGACTCATGTATCATATACTGCTCTGATAGAAGAACAGACCGAATGGACGAATCCAGGGGAGGGAAAGTCATGCTCGGTCTTCACAATAGATTTAGTTCTGAACTACTGGATCTTTCAAATATCACTTTAAATTATTTTGTGTTTTACGTATTTATTACACAAATCCCTCCCTCTGCCACCAGCGCCGACGTCGAAACCTTTTTCGACCTCCTCTCGTCACTGGACCTAATGCTTTCTAAAATCTTAATTTTTCTGCGCTAATTCAACATTCCCCTTTTTTCATCCTCAGTTCCTTTTGGTCCCAGACAAAAAGGTTTACTAAACCTCAACGAGTTCCTTAGCCTTAAGCAGTATAATTCTGACCCAAATTTAAACAATCGTTTCCTTGACCTTGTTTTTGGCAACTCTGCGGTTAATGTAGCTCATAATGATGTGCCTCTGGTCGAAGAGGATCCACATCATCCTGCTCTGTCTCTTGATTTTCAGGCGATACTTCCTCATGCCTTCAACTGACCTGTAAACAACGCTCAACCACCCCGCTTCAACTTTCGTAAAGCTGATTATCCCAGATTGTATGCATGGTTATTGCACACTGACTGGTCTCGCGTTCTTGAATCTTCTGATGTTGTTAGCGCATGTCAGTCTTTCTATGAGATTCTTAATAATAACTTTGCTGCCTGTGCACCTCTTAAGCTACCTAGAAGAAGGCGTCCCTCTTGGTTTTCAGGAATGAAAAATTGCGTCGTCAACTTTAGAAGCGCGAATCTGCCTTTTACCAGGCAGAGTATAGTTCTTTGCTGACTTTTTTGGAAGTGTCTATGGGCGACCTGAGCACGTCGATTTATACGCTCAAACGGAACACTGTGAGCTAATTGACATTCCCACAGTCACTTCCAGGGACGTAACGTCGTCGGCTTGCAAAATGCTGAAAATAAATCAACCGGTCGGCCGGACGGAATTCCCTGCTTTTTGGTGAGAGACTGTTCCTCTGTCATGAGTGCTCCTCTTTGCCACATTTTCAATTTGATCTTGAGCATTGGTGTGTTTCCGGGGGTCTGGAAGATTGTCAGGGTTTGACCTATTCTCGAAAAAGGCGATCCTTCTCTAGTAGTAAAATATCGTTGTATTTCCATATTTTGCAAATTTTCCAAGGCGCAAGAGATTGTCTTGCAGCAATACCTATTCTTCAAAATACGTAACAGATTGTCAGTTCACCAACACGGCTTTTTTCCAGAAGATCATGTATGACTAATCTCTGCTCTTTCTCCTCTAATGTCTGCGACGCCCTTAATAGCAGAAGTCAAGTCGATGTTATTTACACAGACTTTTGCAAAGCTTTTGACCGAATTGATCATCACATTTTACTACGGAAGGCATCTGACCAGTTCGGTTTCTCTAACAAACTTATCTTAGTATTGGAATCTTACCTCTTTAATCGTCGTCAATTTGTTGAAATCGAGGGTTTAACATCGGAACCTTTTGTACCGACGTCGGGTACCAGGGGTCCAACCTGGGGCTACTATTGTTCAACATATTCATCAACGATCTGGTCTCTCTGATAGACTGCAGCTCTCTCGCCTATGCTGACGATCTGAAAATATTCCACCGCATCGTTGCATTCGAGGACCACGTCGCTAACAGACTTCGCTTAAACGTCTCCAAGTGCAATGTTGTTTCCTACTCTTGATCTAAAAATCCAACTTTTTTAATTACACCATAAATCAAGGCTGCCCAACCCCAGGCCCGCGGGCCTCGATCTGGACCGCGAACGAATAATAAATGCCCCGCGTGAACAAGTTTCATTTTCTTAGTGTGTAATTACCAAAACATCAAAGCTAAACAACACTGTGACGAGGCGGGCGGAGGTGATATCAGTTGATATCAGCGACCAGAGCTGCAAATACAACAAAGTGCAACTACTTTTTGTTGGCGTTATACGAAACTGCCGATTTAACGAGAAGAGCTCAGTTTGATGTTTTTGTGCGTTGCATTGATGAACATTGGAATGTATTTCAATAGTTACTACAATTATTAAGGAAAGCATTGAAGAAAAGGCTTTACCATGGGACAAAATGAAATCAATTTTCACTGATGGTGCACCTGCAATGACCGAGAGAAACAAAGGTTGCGTTGCTTTGTTACAAAATTACTTGGATCCAAAAATGTTTTCGTACCATTGCATTATCCAGTAGGAACCGTTGTGTGCAAAAGACAAGAAGTTGGATGATATTATGGACTCGGTAAAACGATGTCAATTCGGGGTTTTAATTGAAGAAGATATCAGCGAATATGGAGAGTTAACTGTACTGCGCTGTGCGATGGCTTTCAAGGGGGCAACATGTTGAAACATTTCTTCAACTTGAGAGAGCAGGTGTATGGAATTTTTAGAGGAAAAAAGGCGTTATCTTTGGAAACTGATTTACAGAAAAAACAATCCTGGTTGAGTGATCTTGCGTTTTTTGTTGACATTACAAATTACTTCGATATTTTAAATCTCAAATTACAAGGTAAAAATTGTTCACTTACAACTATGTTTACTCTGATAAGCTAATTAAAAGCTAAATTAAATCTGTTTTTAGGTAATTTAACCAACGAAAATATTTACCTTTTCCCAAACTCAAAGATTTGAGAGAGAAGCTCAATATCGTCACTATCAATAATTGTACTAGGTACGAATCTAAAATTAGATGCTTATTAGAGTCGTTTGAGAGCAGATTTCAGGACTTTGAAAGTATAAAAGAAAATTTACACATTTTTGTGAATCCTTTTGTTCGACTGAAATGAAGTTAGTTATCCTGCCAATATTCAGTTGGAACTGAACGAACTGCAAAATCATTCTGCACTAAAAAACCTTCTTGCAGAAAAAATATCTTCAGTCACGAACTTCTTCAGAAGAATTTGTAAATTTTTGGAAATTGGTGCCAAAAGAAGACTTTCCTGAAATAACTCACCTGGCCTTTCAATTTTTAAGTGGTTTCGGATCAACATATGTTTGTGAAGGGGTTTTCAAATCTTAATTATGTAAAAAATAAATACCGCACATCTCTAACTGAGCAACATATTTCTGATTTTTTTTTTATTGTCAACATCTGATCTGACGCCTAACATAGGAACATTATTAGAACAGAAACAATTTCAAAAATCACATTAATTGTACCAACTATTTAGAATTTTAGATTTGATTTTTGTTAATTTTGTTTCTTTATTTGGCAGAAGATGCTATTTATTTTATTATTTTAAATTAAATGACAATTTTCAGGATGTTGCATTTCTCTCATCTTAATTTGTTATTAAAAGTAACAAAAATATGAACTGTCAGTGGTTAGTAGCGCGCCTGTGATATTGAACCGTAAATTTTTCAAAACTGTTAAAAAGGTTCGTCAGCCTTGCCATAAGTGATTCCATCTTGATTAGGCGCACGACGATGAGGGATCTAGGTGTCGTTTTCGACGAGAAATTCTGTTTCACCTAGGGATGTCAATTTTTTTTAAAACACCGGTTTTTCTATTAACCGGTCATTTTACTACCAGTTTTAACTGTCCGGTTATAACTTATATAAAACACACGGTTATTCCAGTTAACCGGTTTTCGGATATTTTTTCCAGTAAAACCAGAATAATTGCATAATTTATATTAAAATGTCACATAAGTTAAACTACAACACGTTGAGCTTCTCATATGGTAGAAAATAAGAAAAAGTAACAAAGCTCTAACCCTGACGATTGTTTATAAAAACAATGTCCTAACCAAACCAAACATCAATGTTTAAAGGACCAAAGAAAATTTAGGTTAGGTCTACTTACTTAGAGCTAGACCTAGCACGGCACCTAATAGGGCTTTAGTCAGGAAGTGCTATGGTGGTTCAGTGGTTAGATGCTGGGTCTGTGATACGGCGGCCCGGGGTTAAATTCCTGTCGGTTAAAAAAAATAAGGTTATGTTTGTAAAAAGTATTTTTTCTTCATTTTGGGCTTGCCTTGGATTAGATTTGGTTAGTTCCTGTTCTCTGAGCCCCTGTAGCGAGCGAAGCGAGAGGAGGGTCAGGCGTGAAGTGAAATAATACATTGGCCTCATTAGCTGCCGTGCTAGCTCTAGCCCTTACGTGGTCTACTAACCTGACTTCTTTCTATGTTTAACGGCAAAGGCCTTAGCTGCCAGGACTATACGGCCATTCACTCTGACATGACTAAACGTTCACTGTGTGCTCAGTAAATAAATACTAGAGATGGGCACTATAGATATTTCAGTAAATCAATTTATTTTATTTAATGAAAATGTCTATGTGAAAAAAATCATAGGTTATTGGGTGTAAAACCGGTTATAACTGGCGGCAAGAAATAACCGGTTTTAAACGGTTAACCGAAAAGAAAACACCGGTTTTTCGATTTTAACCACCGGTTATTGACATCCCTAGTTTCACCAGTCATATCGATGAGATAGATGGTGGCTAACGCTTCTAGAGCATTGGGTTTTATACTGAGAACTTGCAAACACTTTTCAAACGTATCCACACTTAAGCTTTTGTATTACTCCTTCGTGAGATCAAAGTTGGACTACGGTTTCATTGTTTGGTCCCCTATATACATCTGTCACGCTTACTCAGTCGGGTTAGTTCAGAGGCGCTTCCTAAAATATTTAATGTTCAGGAAGGATGACACTTATCCTCAGCAAGTTCTGAACCATGACCTTCTCCTGTCGAGGTTTGCAGAGTTACCTCTGGCGGTTCGTCGCGACTCTAAGTCACTATAATTTCTCCATGAGCTTCTTTTCTCTAAAATCGACTGTCCATTTCAATTGGAACGCCTATCATTTCACGTACCCCGCAGTGGTGCCAGACATCAAACTACTTTTTCGCTTGCATTTGCGAGGTAAAATATTATATCCCAAAATTCCCTTTACAAAATGTGTCACAATTTTTATCGCATTTCCGCTTTTTGCGACATAATCTTTGATAGCTTTCCAACTGTTTTGAGGTACCTGAGAGAAGCGCCTGGTTCTCCCCTTTAGTTTGTTATGCATACCAATGTGTATTATCTATTTCCTTTAT
>JAEQML010083370.1:0-10490 GCA_016904865.1 Pissodes strobi | reverse complement strand
ATTGTGAGGTTGTGTCCTGTTGTTTTATCTTTCTCCTCTGTTTATCTTTTTACGGCCTTGGGCTCCGAGGATTTCCGAGGTATCAAGTGTGCCGCTGTTGGTGCCAACCGAATTTTGGTTACTGAACTGAAGTGACCACTACACCCCCCAAAATAATAACAACCGGAAACGTTTCCACAGGTCTCAAACATGAGCAGCTGCAGCAAGTGTATGGGGAAGGAGAGTGACTCTTACGCACTTGCTAAGTGTGATGGTTGCGACAGCCTGTTGTGTGCAAACTGTTCAGGGCTTTCTGCTTCTGAACAGCGGGGAGTGACGGTGAAGAAGAGATCACCCTGTATTAGTTACCACTGCACCGAGTGCACCCGTTCGAAACAAAATGACGTCAAAAACGATACCTTTTCAGCTTTGCAAAACGCTGTGATCAAAGCGATTCAGGGTGGTTTCGGCGAAGTTAAAGAGCTGCTAACCCAGGATCGAGCGAACGGTAGCAAAGCCTTGAAAGCTACAGATAGATCTCTGGGAGTGGTGTCTAGGAAAATGGACGATTTATCCACGTCAATAAGCACCTTTATGCAATCTAATGCACCTACTTCAGTCGAGGGCGCCATGTGTGGGGACGGACACACAACGGAGGGAAGTGAGTTGGCGAGGCTGAAGAGTGCACTTGAGACTTTAACCACCAAGTACGAAGCACAGCAAACCGAAATGCTTAATCTCAAGGCAGACGTGGCCGAATTATCCATGAAATTGAACTTATTATCATCAAGCAAACTACCTGTTCAAGTGCCTCTCGCTCATACTCCAGCTGCGCCATCCCAGTTTGCAGTCCAGACGCTAAACCCTAGCTCGAACAGCTCATCTGTGCGGTCACCTATCAGGGCGTCACAGTTAAGGAAAAAGGGTGAGTTGGTGGGTTTAAAAAAAACCAACGACAAACTAGTGGCATCTACGCCGCAGACATCCATCTTTGTGTCAAGAATTTCTCTGGAAGTGAGGGAATCAGACCTTGTCGAATATTTAAAAAACAATTTTGGCCCTGACATAAAATTTGGGGTAGAAAAGATTGATGTGAAGTCCGGCGAGTACAGATCTTTTAAGGTCAATGCCAACAAGGAACTTGAAGACAGATTACTCAACCCGAATAATTGGCCGGAGAATATTTTAATCAAGAAGTTTTTTCGCCCCCACGAACCACGAGGTAACAACACGCATCGGAACCAATCCCGGAAATTTGGCAACAGAACCTCGGCAGGATGGTGAAAGTCTTACCCAAGAAACAACTAATACTAGAGCTCGGCTGGTAAATCTAAACGCGAGAAGTCTTCGTCTGAAATCCTCAGAACTCGAGCTCTTTCTACATTATGAGGGATACCCAGAAGTGTTGTGTGTTACGGAGACATGGTTGTCAAATAATGAAGCCTCGTGCTTTAAAATAAACAATTATGACCTAGCATCATACTACTGCAGAGAGGAATCACGCGCGGGTGGCGTGGCTGTACTGGTGCGTGAAAATTTTGCTAAGTTCAACCCCGTTGTTTTGGACGATGTTCCGGCGATTGAAAAAAAAATTGAGTACACTGCAGCACTGTTGCAAACTTCGACCGACACACGAATTTTAGTTTGTTGTGTATATCGAGCCCCTGGAACTGACCTTGATGAATTTTATATGGCCTTGGACAAAATGTTAGTTCATTTTTGTAAGCGTAATGTATTTTTATTTATTTGTGGTGATTTTAACTGTGATTTTAAGTGTAATAGTCATGAAGTCTTAAATGTTAAAAATATTTTCGGTTCATATGGACTTGTGCAATCGTTTTTTGAACCTTCTAGAGTCACAGGTCAGTCCTGCAGCCTGATCGATAATGTATTTACAAATGCACCTTTTACTATGGCTATAACCCTAGATTTAATTTTCTCGGACCACAGAGCCCAGGTTTTGTACTTTGAGCCCGGTGAGTGTACTGACAGCACAGCGCCCCCCCTCTAGGAAGAGATTTTTTTCTCGAGAAAATAAAAATACCTTTATTTACTTGCTTTCAAAGGAACAGTGGCTACCTAAATTGCATCATCTAGATCTAGAGGATAAATTCACTTACTTTTTTTCAACTTTTTACAGTTTGTTTGACATGTCATTTCCATATCAAACCAAACGAAATAAAGCCACAAGGGGTAAACGTAATCCTTGGATAACTCCTGAACTTATCAGTGAGGGTGTTGAGCTGAGGCAGCTTCACAGACGAGTAAGATACTCAAATAATAATGAACACCTTAAAACTCTTTACAAGGGCAGTACTAAGTTACATAAAAAAAATATTATGGTCGCAAAAAAGGCTTATTACTCTAATGAACTGCTAACTTCACCTAATATTAGTAAATGTGCGTGGGACGTTATAAACTCACTCACTAGCATGAAACTTAAAAAAAAATCAATTCCCGATCGTATTATGCACTGTGGTAAGGAAGTGACGGGACAGAATGAGATCGCTGATGCCTTCAACACCTTCTTCATCGAATCGGTGGACCAACTCTTGAATGGTGCAAAGCGTGATGTGTGTGGTACAGAGCGAAGTGGTAGCACAACCTTACCCAACAGTGCCAACTGCCATACGATTTTTTTGACACCTCTAACCGAGAATGAAGTTTTGACTATTCTCAGGTCTGTGGCCATTAAGAACTCTTGCGGTGTCGACGAGGTTCCCTGCAACCTAATGAGTTACTGTGCGAGAGAGATTCTGGCTCCTCTGACCTACCTTATAAATTGTTCCTTCGAACATGGCTACTTCCCGGATGCCTTGAAAAGGGCGGTCATAGTACCAGTTTATAAGAAAGGTGACCCGACTGCGGTGGAGAATTACAGGCCGATCGCCCTGCTGTCCGTGTTCTCGAAGGTTTTCGAGAGGGCTTTTCGGGGAAGATTGGTGGGTTTTTTGGAGTCCTTCCAGATATTGACCTGCAGGCAGTTCGGGTTCAGAGTTGGACGATCAACTACTGACGCCATATTATCATTTTACCTGAAGATCCTGGGTAATTTCAACGAGGGGCTGAAATCTGTTGGGATTTTCTATGACTTCACAAAGGCCTTCGATACCATAAATCATGCGACACTATTGGATAAACTGGCGTATTATGGTATTAGGGGGCCGGCATGTGACTGGATAAAGACCTACCTTTCAGGTAGGAGTCAAGCCGTGAAATTGTTGGGTGATGGTGGACTGACTGTATCTGATTGGGCAAATGTTAGCACGGGCGTTCCCCAGGGCAGTGTACTGGGGCCAATCTTGTTCCTTATGTTTATAAACGACCTACCTCTGCTGGCCGGCGATAGTTATATAACTCTCTTTGCGGATGACACGTCGGCAGTTGTCGAGGGGAGTGATTATGAGAGTCTTTGCACCAAGGCGAACAGGTGTGTGAGAGATATTGCTGCGTGGTGCGTGGGAAATGGCCTTTGCCTGAACACCGCGAAAACTAACTTTCTTGTTTTCACCCCTATCAGGGTGACTCAGGACAGGAGTCTGCTTGTCCGAGACGGGTCATCAAATCTTGTACAGCGTGAGGACGTAACCTTCTTAGGCATTGCGGTCGACTCTCATCTCTCATGGACTGGTCAAATCCATAACACCTGTAATAAATTGTCATCTAGGAACTATGCTGTACTGCAGTTGAGAGATTTTGTGGAGAAACCTATCCTTAAGATGTTTTATTATGCTACCATTCAATCGATCTTGTCTTATGGACTGTTGGCATGGGGTAACTCTAGTAACATAAATAAAGTTTTGATAAGCCAAAAGAGAATAATAAGAACTATGTTCCGCTTACCATTCAGAGCCTCCTGTCGCCAAACTTTTAAATCAGAACGAATTCTCACCGTTATTGGTTTATACATTTTTGAATGTGCTTGTTATGTATTTAAACATCTTAATGAATTCCCGAAGTGCGGGGTTATTAATCGTTACATAACAAGAAATGCTGAAAGGCTTTTCATTCCTGGTGCCCGGTTGACCCAGGTGCAGGAGGGACCTGGGATCACTTCCCTTAAAATTTATAACCACTTGCCTTCAAATATTAAGGATATTCGGATTCTCCACCTCTATAAGAGGAAACTCAAGTCCATATTAGCTGAGAACCCCTTTTATTCATTGACTGAATTTTTTTCACACGCTTTTATTTAATGAAATTTTGCTTAGTTATAGTGTTAGATTTTAATCATTTGTATCTTGTTTTTAATGTATTTTTAAATTTGTATTTGACAATTCCAACATATGTGATCATGTCAATGGAAGTAAATGAATAAATAAATAAATAAATAAATAAATAAATAAACATTTTTTAACTCAAAACCAGTGGCTTACACGAGTTCCTAAGTCTAGCATGACTATAGTAGGTTTAAGTTCAGATATATCTGCATATTCCGCATTGAAAAATGTATTGATATCTGTGGTATTTTTGTTGAGGGCATTAACTACTATGTAATGGCAATCTGTTATGACTAACTTCAGATCCATTTTTTTCATTTAATGATAGGATAAGGCTCTTACTGGTGGGCGATTTCAATGTCCGATTTGGCCCCAGGGAGAGGGAATGCACTGATCTCTGTAGCACAACGACATCTTTTGGTCTTTTTCCAATAGTTAACCAAGCAACCATTGTCTTGACAATGTATTCCTGAACTTTGAGGCCAATATCTGTAACTTTAGTGCCCTGGATACCGGTCTGTCAGATCATCTGGATATAATGCTTGAGTTTAAATTGCTGGTACTTTTACAGGCTAAAGGGAGGAAATTTCCAACTATATCTATCTTGTCGGTCTTCTCAAAAATACTTGAGAGGTGCATGGCCTCGCAAATTACTCAGTATTTTGAAACAAATAACAGTTTCACTGACTTTCAGTTTGGCTTCTGCAAGGGTCATGGTACCACTCTGGAGGTGCTCGACCTTGTGACGGGAATACTCGAGTCTTTTGAGTGTTTCCCATGACATACTACTTAATAAATACAGACTGTGTCGGTACGGGGGGTGCTGTGTACAGAGGGAGTCGTGAGCATTTATTTATATCTGAAATGAATATGGAAAATTTTAATGCAATGCTGTGGAATGACATCATTAATGAAGATGTTGAGGAAGCGATGGCAGAATTGGCTATTGGGAGAGATGTTTTGCCTCAAACAAATGCATTTCAATTATCTAATAGAAAATGTGTGCAATTGTTCAGGGTGAATAATAATGACCTCTGTCATGACATAATTGACATGGTCACCCCTTTTTTACCTCAACCTACAAGAACCTCTGCCTCTGCTCCTTTTGTTTAGAACTCAATTGTCTGGATTTAAACACCATATTTTCTGTAGAAAACATTGTACATTCCAAAAAAACAAATTAAATCTAAATTTGATTAACTAACTAAATAAAAAATGAGGTTATGTGTAAAGCGGCCAATTCTAGCTCCTATCCCTATCTCGTCGCCCATGGAATATGCTTACATTCGCGCAATGTCTTCGCCTTCGCGATGTAATCAGTTTGTCGCAAGAGCCCTCGTGGTCGAGGAGCCCTTATCTCTGGTCGAGGGGATTAGATGGTTGGGTCGGGGCTTAATCCGGCGGCCCAAGTTCAAATCCCGTTGGTTTTTTTATTATTTTTTTTTTGTTTTTGTTTTGGTTAGCACCTGGTTAGTTTCCTTTTGAGCCCCCGAAGCGAGCGGAGGGCCATGCGAAAAGTGAAATATTTCAGCAGCGTATTCTATGGGCTACGAGATTGAAGCTAGAGCTTGAATTGGCCGCGTCTGACATGTGTGTGTGTGTGTGGTTCTTCAAAATTTTCTGCAATTTCATTGGTTGAACCTTCCTGATCTAAGGGTTGAACAAACTGGCAACGCTGTTCCCTAATGATGCTCCCTCCCTGAAACCCCGGTTCGTTCGGATTTGCGGATACATTGAAAATATCACTCTCGTTCCTGCGTGCGCGCGCACCAGTTTTGCATTCGCGCCATGTTTTCGCGATCCAATCGGTTTGTCGCAAGAGCACTCGTGGTTGAGGGGTCTAGATGGTTAGGTTTTGATTCGGCGGCCTGGGTTCAAATCTGCTTGTTTTTTTTACTTTTTTATTTCTAAACAATTTTTTTCTTGATTTTGGGTATGTCTTGGGTTAGTTTGGGTTAGCACTTGGTCAGTTTCCTTTTCTTGAGCCCCCGTAGCGTGCGAAGCGAGCGGAGAGCCATGCGAAAAGTGAAATATGCGCAGGAACAAAAGTGATATTTTCAATCTATCTGAAACACCAAACGCAAGTTGCGTTTGGTGTTTCAAGAATACGGCGTGTTTCTATTGGGGAGTTTAAATGAGGGAACACCCCCGGGAGCTCTCAGGGTCCGTTCCCTTCTCTTGCTGAATAATAGGGGTATTGCGTCTCCTACTTTTTTTAATTTATATTAACCATCTGCCCCATGTGCCGTTATATCGGTTTACTCTTTTTGCGGACGACACCACCATATCCTTCACAGCTTGTGAACCCCTGCATATCTCCCATCATTCCTTATAATTTAGGGAGGCCTTCCTCCAAGATTGACCATGCTCTAGGTATGTTCAGCATTCTGCCAAAATCAGGCAGGTATTTGTTCTTGTTGTGTTTCGGTCCTAATTCAGAGTGACTGATAGCCGCATTTATCAGAACCAATTTTACTTGTAATTCTTGTAAATTGCAAATAGGTTTTAATATAAAATTATTCAAAGGTAAAAACCTAAACATTATAGCTTCTTTCTCTCCCTCTTTGAGGAAGAGGAAAGACCAAATATAGCTCAAATGTTAAATCCTAACCTCAATCATACAAGTACAAGCGTCTAGTAATAGGCGTAGTTGTCGATTATGTCGATGCCTCACGCGTAATGGCGAAACAAGAGTAATAGGTATAATTATGGCTTTGCATGGCCCTCCGCTCGCTACAGGGGCTTAATCAACAAGAACTAACCAAAACTAACCCAAGGCTAATCCAAACTAACCCAAAATTAAGAAAAAAAGGTAAATTAATAAGAAACAAACATAACCTCAAAAAAAGTTAAACAAAACATTTGTCGCGACCGACGGAAATCGAACCCGCATCGCATGAATGACAGGCAAGCACTCTGCCTACTATACCACCGAGGCGTTGAAAAAGTTCTGCTAGAACGGATCGGATCGGATAATTCCGATATTTCGTTCTTGTTTCGCCATTGCGCATGTGGCATCGAAAATTACGCCCAATGGCTAGACGCTTTTCTAAATCATTGCCTTTATAAACAATGCCATAATCGTTTACGTTCTGCGTTGGTGGTTGCACAATGGGAAAAAATAAATGGTAAAAAATAGCTGTACGCATGGGCCTCCGCTCGCTTCACTCGCTCTGGGGGCGCAACCAAACAAAACTAACCCAAGGCATGCCCTAAAGCAAGAAAAAAACATTTGCGCTATATTTAGCCTATGGAGGAAGCCCTCCCTTACTCCGTAAATTAGCCGTTCCTCCCTCTTTGTGTGTGGGTGTGTGTGTGTGTGTGTGTGTGTAATATGAAAAATGGCTCTTCTCCTTGCGGGCAACTTGCCAGCACACCCCTCTTCCGGCGCTTAGACAGAGGCAGAGCTACCCTTCTGCTTGTGTTACACGTTATTCCAGGTTGAGGGGCCTTGTATTCTGGGTGGGAGCTCCAATATGACGGACCTGTGCCCTTGGTGCTCCCAACTCTTTCACAAAACTAAAATCGATGAAGGGCACAGGTAGAAATGGTCCCACGGCAGCATCCGGCGGCCCCCGGCCTGGGTACCGGCGTGAATGGACATTTATTTTGGCTATGAATCTAGGAAAGACACATACTACGCTGGCTATTACGCCCGATTCTTCCTCGGGGAGAAAAACGGTTACTAAACGTTTGCCACGTGTCGCCCAATAGCCTGTGTCAATGGCGCCCAGAGAGCCGTCACCGAACGCGTTCACTCAACCGAAGACGAAGCGGAAGTGATCTCCCTCTTTGTCCTTGTGTTGTATAGCTGTCTTAGATACATATGAAAGGGTGAAATTACTGTCATTTGTTATTTTGTTAATGTCATTCGCGTCTAAGTACGTCAATTTTGACCCTTCAGGCATGCGTACTTGCTATAAAATTCATTTATTTTCAAACTTGACTTTTCATGACTTTGGTCATTGCCTTGGACTAGTTCATTTGCCAGTCACATAGCCAAATCAAAGCAAAAGGCCACACTGTTGTCAGCTTTATTCTTAACACGTTTGCTATAGTCAGAGACATATACGTATATGGTCAGAACTCAACTACGATTCTTGGTCAGAGATAGCAATACAGGGCCAGGGTCGATCGGTTTTTCCGCAGCGTTGCCACGTTTTATTTACAGTTTTATTTCACTACTTTTGTCAGTATACAAGACGTACAAGAGTTGCGCGCGCATCACATTGTTGACAAACATTACTAATATTACACTTGACGCATAGCCCTCCGCTCGCTTCGCTCGCTACGGGGGCGCAACCAACAGAAACTAGCCAAAACTAACCCAAGGCTTGCCCATAATGAAGAAAAAAACTGTTTACACATAATTTTAGAAATGAAAAAACATATCCTGTCACTGGATTCGAACCCGAGCCGTCGTACTGCAGACTCAGCATCCAATCACTGAGCTTCGGACTAATTGACAGAAATTCGCTAGACCTTAAAGATATTGTGTTTGTCGACAATGTAATGCGCGCGCAACTCTGAAGCACGCTGATGCGGTACGGGCAACGTCTTCTATCTGAGTATTACCTTTCATCATGCCAGAAAAGAATGAGTTAATACAAAATCAATGTAATAGATAAAGACGAACAATAGGAATACATTTTCTATGTAGTTGACTGGCTCATTGTTGTCTCTGCCATAGTTCACAAGACCCCAATCGCCTTCCCTTAGTTTTCCTCCATATCCTCCTACTAAGCAAATCTGCCACACGCCACCAACATTGGATGTTTTTTTTTTGGCTTAAATCTGGGGCATTCAAAATTTTGTCGACGTTTAAACTACTCTTTATGACGCCCCCTAGTGCAGTTTTGTTTTTTTTTTGCAAAATGGTTGACCTTTATATGTCACCAGACCCTCCAAGCGCCTTCTGACCAGTCAATCCTAGGCATTTAGAAGTGAAAACTTCTTTAGGCGCGTTTTGCTTTTTTTTCCTGGGGACTGAATTCAGTAAATCCGTCACGCGTCACGCTCGGAGCCGTCACGCTCGGATATGTATGGCATGTTCCCGTATAGGTAGAGGGTTCCTCTCTTGGGAGTGAAAGTCGTAACTATAAAAAAGAACCTAGAATTTGCTGCAAGAAGTTACCTTCAGCAATTATATTAATCAACCAAATTTTCGTTGGTAAAGTTACAAAGAGGTAGATATGTCGGCTCATATTAATCTATTATTAGGATAATATAGCCATAAATACGGTACAAGTTTTAACGATTAGATATGTAGTGCCTTAGACAAGGAAGTTAAACTGAAATGAAGTAGCACCATAACATGGCAGTCCGAGAAGGCAGTAAATATGAATGAAAAGGACTGTAGTTGGGGTAAAAAGAAGATCATGGACGAGAACGGGACCTTGTACCCCCTCCCCCGTTTGGCCAGGGGAGGGGGAGGAGGAAAAAAAGTTAATTAATTTTGGCAGAACGGAAACAGGTACGGGCTCGAAATTTTTATGGTAAGTGCGCCGCATGGGGGGTCACCTTAGATCATACGGGGGGACCGGGGTTCTAATTTAAGGGGGGATTTTGGGGAAAAACCGTTTTTTGCCCGTATCTCTGCAACGAAAGCTCGGATCGAAATTCTGACAAACGATAACCCTGCTTGTTGAAGTTTTCACTTCTATCATGTGGTCTTCAGGACACACAAATTTTTTTATTAAATTGTTGTTTAATGTATTTTATTGAAATGAAAACTTCATTAGGCGCGTTTTGCGTTTTTTTTCGTATGGCAAGTATACTAAATTACACCAGGTAGCAAAAAATACAACATTTGTTATCAAATAGAATTTTATTGTAAACTATATTTTGTTTTAATATCTACATCACTGAACAATATCATTTCTTTAAGAAAAAAATAATAGTGCCTACTCAGGTATTCTATAACGCGATTAACATAAAAGATTGTGACACAGCTAGAATTTTCAATTTTCACTAGTGGCTAGTTATACAATAATTTCAAATAAATACTTATTTTATTTGAAAAGAAAAACTTAGAAAATTTTGCGACAAAAACCTAACTAAGAAGGTACAAACCGTTCGAAACATGCCCTTGTATACTTAGTTGATACTGCAAAATTGAAAATAAATTCGACGTAAGCTAGTATTGTTTCCATGAAGCTATAAAATACTTTTTTTAATACCTTTCTCTCACTATTTTACTCACTTATTGAACATTTATTTAACCTTACAAGATTAAGTACAACATTTTCATAATGGCCGCAACTGCAACAGCCATAAAACCTATTTTGTACA
>JAEQML010083369.1:0-10491 GCA_016904865.1 Pissodes strobi | reverse complement strand
ATCAAGCATTTTTGAATGAAATCAATGGGATAGTTATTATTAATCAATCATATCAATAAATTTTATATAGGTGAGACCTGTAGACCATTATCAAATCGTATAAAAGAACACCAAACTTATATTAGAAATGCACAATTCCACAAATCACTTATTTGTCAACATGCATTTGATAACAATCACAGAATACAATGGAACGCTTCAAGTATTTTAGCAAAGGAACCTTCATCTAAAAAACGTAAATTTAAAGAAAGTGCTTTAATTTTATTAAATAAAGATGAATGTGTTGCTTCAACTTCTGTTAGTTTTAATAGCACTTGGTTACATTTACTAAAAACTGAAGTTGATAAGGGACACTTAAAATTTAACTAATCCTTTCAACAAAAATCATTAAATTCTTCCTAAGAGAATAACACCAAATTATAGATATATAAAACTTCAAAAACAAAATAATTTACCAAATAACACCTCAATATCACACTAAAGACTAGTTACCAGTAATTAAATATGGCATTATAATTGTCATCTTGTCAAAGTCAGTTCAAAGATTGACAATCTGCAAGAGCTTTTTACTGTTTTATTGTATTTGCTAACAATTTTCATTTTTAGATTCCTTATTCTTGATCACGATAGCAGACTTGCCTATCGAAACGTAGACGTAGGTAATGCATTAGGGCCACTAAACTAGCACTTGTGCAGTTTACATCCTGGAGCCAGAGCCGAAGAGGCTCTATACCAATTCAAAATAAGCGTAATCATTTGTGGAGCCAAAGATCAATTGCAAGGTAAAAATATTATTTATGTTATCATTGACTTCTAGTAATGGCTTGATATTGTTGGTCAATAGCTCCAGGTACCCCACATCATTTAAATAATTACCCAGAAATAGAGGACCTATTATCTGATTCCGGTAAATCGCACACCAGCAACACTACGTCGACCTTGATGCTGTATAGTTTTAAAACCTTTTTTTGTTTTCTTGAGACCAGTAGTGAGTCTTCTTTCTATTGAATATCCCTGACGTAGTGAAGTTCTCTTCGTCTGTCCAACAAATTTTGTAAAAAATAATTAGAGTCCAGAAAATGACGATCCATCAATAAATTACAATAATACAAGCGTTGAATATGATCGTCGGATTCCAAGTGTTATAATTTAGCGAACTTAAACGGCATGTAATTATTTATTTGCAGCGTCCTATGGATGTTAGTTCTATCAATATCAAAGTATTTTTCTGCATCTCTAATGGAATTTTCTGTAAATTCTTCGAAATACAAACATTTCTAGGTTTATTTCTTTTATTATATTTTAAAACACCATGCTGTTCGAGATCTCGTTCAATTCGCCTAAATATGGATTTTTCCGGTATACTTCTTTCCGGATACTTCTGACGATATGCTCCAATAGTAAGTACAATGCTTTTGTTATTTTGGAGAAAACATTGATATAAATGCAGCCTTTCTTCGTTACTATAAGACATTATAAGCCAAATATAAACTTAACGCACAACAAACCAATAGTATATTGTGTAACTAGTAGGAAAAGCAAAACATTTCTGGACGATTGTGGTAATTGCTGGACGAGGCGCAGCCGAGGCCAGCAACACAGGAGTCCAGGAATGTGCCTTTTCTGTGTATTGCACATACTATTTACTATAGAGCCAAATATTACTCTAAATAAAAACGATGTTTTAAATTTAAACTCAACATAATATCAAGTGTTGAATCGAGCGAGTAACTAAGTAAACTACAGCTAAATGTTACTTTTAATAAACGTCAGATCTGACAAACAAAGCGGTTGATTGGCTATGTTCAACGGCACTTAGCATATTATGCTATCGCTTTTAAGCGCTAACAGTCCCGTTGAAGGCCCGTTTTCACGGGTCGATCTGAGTTGAACGATTTGGGTCGATTATTGAATCGAAAGAAAATTGAATATGTAAACCACCTTTCGGCTTGGCCGTTCGGCGGAGTGAGTCGATTCGACAGAAGTAGAAAGACTGTCTACTTTTGGTAGGCGATTTCTTCGAATTATTCCAATGTTTTTTTCTAAAAGTTCTTCAAAATGTGCATTATCCATTCTTAGATGATTCCTATCAGCCTCTAACGTACTCTCGCAGCAGACTGTGGGATGCACCATGGGTATTTCGTCATAAAATCCATGGTCTCGTCCAACACCCCTGTTTTTTCTCTTCCTTTTTAATTTAGCCATTATTTCATCCCGAATTGAACAACAAATTAATTGCACCCTACATCAATAATTTCACGTGACGCAATTTGGTACTACAATTATTCAACATGCATCGCCTACCGTGTAAACCTTTTTGCTTTCAACACAGGTCGAACTATGATGGTCGAACGACCCAAATCGTTCAACTCAGATCGACCCGTGAAAACGCGCCTTGAACGACACGACACTCTCATTTGCGAAAAGTAAAAGTATACTGTCAAAAGTGTCAAAATCAAAACACGTTCTTCATTGTTTATTTTGTTTAGTTTTTAGAAAATAGTTTTTATAACTATATGACTATACGTTAGTCAACTTGTCAGGTAGCTTCTCTAGATTAGAAAACAAAGTATTTCCATTATTTCCAATGGCAGAAAGTCACGATTTTTTGTTACCAGTATTATTAGGCGATGAATATGGTCGGGATAAACAAGAGCTTTTATTATTGCTTAAAACCATAAAGACGGGTGTGGTATCTTAATGAACCACTTTTAATGGACAGTATAATATAGGGTGGTGAGATA
Source organism: Pissodes strobi (assembly GCA_016904865.1). NCBI lineage: Eukaryota > Metazoa > Arthropoda > Insecta > Coleoptera > Curculionidae > Pissodes > Pissodes strobi. The sequence goes on along the minus strand of JAEQML010083369.1, from coordinate 7,747 downwards.
AATTGAAACATGTATTCGGTATTGATATAATTTAATAATGCAGGTGTAAATTGCATTTAAATATAATGGAGATAAATAAACAGTGTTTTCTATGTTAAATAGAAATTATATGTACAATTCTTAGACTAAAACTTTCAATCATTCATCATTCGTTCAAGTATAAAACTAATATTACAAAAGGTTTCTTAAAATTAGAAATGTCTACTGAAGAGTCTTGATTGTTTGATTTAAAAATTAGTTTTTATCTTTCTTATTTTAATACTTCGTTCTCCAACTTAGCAACTTTCACACAGCATACCTTTTCACTTTGACTGCTTTACCTGCCTTGCTTTACAGGAATTCGACCAGGAATGTCAGTCTGCCTTCCGCCATTTTATGTTCCAATTTCCAACGGTAACGGGAATGCTATCGTTTCTGACTTCGAAGAATTGCTTTAAAAAAGCTCAAAAGGAGGTCTTTGTTCAACCTTGGACAAAGATAACTGAGGTGCACGAAATATTCTCTAATATTTGTGCATACAAGAGAAATTGGCCCAAAAAGGAATTTGACCTTTGGCCGGAGAACAGCACGTTTTACTGCTATTTAAGCGAACGTCTTAACTGAACTGTGACTGTGAGGCTAGAGAGCAGCTGGACTGATCTAGTACATTTTAGTGGATGTAAGACACTTTCAAACTAATTAATTGCCTCAAACAGAGCTAGGACAGGGCTAGATATTTTTGGCGCGGAAACTAGGAGAGCTGTAACTAGACAGATCCTACGCGAATGAGTGTTTGCTACGCACTGACTTGATTAATTTCTTATTTCTTCCTTCAGCTAGTCGCCTAGCGGCAAAACCGCATAATAAAAGTGGGCGGTAACACATATCGAATTGATTTGAGATTACAAGGGTAGAAGCTGTTTTCTTTCTTTATTTGACAGACTGATTGTTCACAAGGCTGACGGAGACAAAAATACATTAACTTGAAAACGATTACAAACGTTTTCCATTACTAGTCAAAGTTGGCTCTATTGTAATCTCTTATACTGACAGTACTTGGTTTACAGGTTCGAACTAAGGGATCGTCCGTCTAGGGTTGGACTAAGGGGTTTTGAAAAACTGGCATATGCTGATTTAAATGCACAAATTGGGTTGTACCCGGGGTGAAATAAATCTATTTTTTGTTTAATTACGGCTCATTCATTCTACATACATACAGGGTGTTATCACCAAACTATACGGTGAAAAACGATAGTTTCTACACGTGTTGGGGTGTTTCCCCAACAGAATATGATGCCAACATTGCACAAGTTGCTGTTCCCTTACTAGTCCAGGAAAGAGATAAATTGACGGCAGATGCTTTTAAGATTGTATAAATATTAAGTTGGAAGAAAGTTATAATGTTGAGAATTTTCTAGGAGACATTGACAACTTCACTGATGAAACCTTTCACAACCACTTTCGTATGCAAAAAAGTACTATGAAGGTAAGAAAAACTTATTTCAATTTGCAATAAGTGCATAAGTATTATTAAAATTTCTCTGAAGAGAGTTAACAATCCTGAAAGAAAATCAATTATTCTCAAAAAATTAAAATAAACACATCTCATTTATTTTTGCGCTTATATTGCAACAGTTGGAATATTACAAGACTAGCAAGTAGATCCACAAAAGCTTATCTTGGCTCCGAGGAAGGGCAGTATATCCAAGAGCTGTAAAATAAACCTTTTTTTCAAACTAAGTATATTTCATTACATTCAGTATAAACGAATCGATACACAAATCAAAAACACAAAAATATAAAAATACAGAAATCTGCTATTAGACAACAGAAAAACACTTCAAGGGTGGTCCGGAATCCTCGTTTCGATTGATTATCATCTGTCAGATGTCTTCGCAGTCTTTCTTTGAAGTTGAGCGATGTGCCATTGGTACCGACATTGGATTTGATGTAGGTATTGAAATGGTTCATAATGCGGTTGATACTGCAATACATCCCTACATCGGTACGGCTCCTATCATTGCAAATACATTTTTGAGTCTGGTATTGTAAGGTGGTGCGTAGAAGTTCAGAGATGCAAGAAGTTCGGGACACTCAACCTCGCTATTTAATATCTTTTGTCCAAACACTAGTGTTAGAAATATTGTACGCATTTCAAGGCTTTCGATATTCAGCATCTGTGAACGCTGTTGGTATGTGAGGGTCGTTTTATCAACGCTTAGTTTGTATAGCAAAAAGTTAATAAATTTAGATTGCACTCGTTCTATTCTCTTTATGTGTACATTATACTGTGGAGCCCAGACGACGCAACATTATTCTAGGTTACTTCTTACCAATGAAAAGTAAAGTTGCTTTAAGACTTCTACGTTGTTGAAGTCGTGACAGCTTCTCATTACAAAACCAGCCATCCTGAAGGACTTAGCCAATATGCGGTTGATATGTTCGTGGAACCTCAACGCTGTATCAAAGACAACGCCCAAATCGTCAATGATACTTACTCGTGATAAGGGAGTATTGGAGAGTTGATAACAAAATGAAATGGGACGCTTCTTTCTTGTGAATGTTATTGTGTTACACTTCTGTAGATTCAATTCAATTCTATTGGTCTCACACCATACTGATAGTCTGTCTATTCTACGCTGCAAACGGAGAAAGTCGTCAACATTAGAGATTTTGCTGTAGATTTTTAAATTGTCTGCGTATAATACGAACTGACAATTCTGTAACTCTTCACAGAGGTCGTTGATGAAAATTGCATTTTTATTAAAGTATTAACTATAGTTTTCTTTTTAGGATTTAATAGATTATCTTCGCTTACATGTGAAAAAACGTTGATGTGAAAAAAGAAGAAAAGAAGATTTTAACGTTACTATTAATCCAATAAGACTGGAAAAGTTCTGCTCTTAAAGACATTAATATATTAGGTTAAAAGGGTTGACAGTTTTTTTGACGTTGATTAATATCATAGTGTTCTATGACAGATAATAATAGTATATTATGATATAAGTGTATAAGAGGGCCTTTAAAGCACGCGCGACATATTTCAAAACACGACGCGCAGCGGAGTGTTTTGTAAGTCGCAAGGGCTTTAAAGGCCTCTTATACACGTAAATCATACGCTACTTTTTATTACGAATGCATCATAATCTCAAAAATGTTTTAAATATTAAACTTAAGGGGTATATTGACGAATATATTAATCTGTCACATTTGACATGATCAAATGTTTCTATAGCAACCTTTAAAAAAGTAGGCGCACCATAAACATCATTTTAAGCACGCTGCAGCGTGCGATAATCGTTGATTATGATGCAGGCGTAATAAAATAGTTATTTGTGTATTTAGAGCGCAAAGTAACGGATTGCCGCTTGAGAAAGAATGTTACTGCGCGACGCGTAGCGGAGCGCAGTAATCTTTCGAAAACGGCAATCTTACTTTGCGCTCGAAAAACACACAGAACTTTTTCTACAGCCGCATTTTTTAAAATTAAATCCACATTTTTCTCTATACTTATTCTGAAATTTGCAAATGACTGTCAGTTTTGACATATTATATTCGGGCTTCGGGCATATTTAGAACAGGAGTGCCAGCAACAAACTGTAACAAACGCACGACTGTCATTTATTTATCTTCCGTTTCCATGACCATAATAGCACACTCGACGGAAAAAGTGAGATTTTTCTTTTCCATGTTCGCGCTAGAGCGCAAAATAAGGATTCACGGCATTCGTCGATTTTGCGATTTCATTTGAATTTAGCAATTAGTTATTTTGCGCGCGGCTGTATAAAAAAGTATTTTTTTCCTAAAAAGCAAGATCCGTGGTGAACAATTTGGTTTCGATGCTAGGACCTCACTAAGTAATCACACGGTTACAATTGGCGGGTCCATAACACTTTAGCGTCACACAAATTAAGAAGTTTTTGGTAAAAATAAGAACATTTTCTGTGTTAGAAGGAGTGATTCTTTATAAAAAAGTGCGGACGGAGGATCTTTTTTATCAAAAAATAGTAAAATTTTTAACCTAAAAAATATGAAACTTTCGGAACATTCACGTCTACCTATACCAAATTTTCGGCCTTTGGACCTGCACATTTGACAGCTAGACCAGTGTTGTTCTAATATTTCGTCCTTCACTCGCTCCGGGCGCTCAACCAGACAAAACTAACCCAAATTAACCTTGTAGATAACGTAGAAAAGGGTACATTTTTACTTAGCGCCCTTTTCGAAATTTGCAATTTATTTTCGTGTAACGTGTTTTAGACAGTATTAGAAGTGTTTTGTGACACGTTACATATTGCGCAAAGCACTTTTGACGCCAAAAATTGAAAAAAATATCACAAATGTTTCAAAAAGTAGAATAGCATCTTGCCAAACCACAATTAACCTAACCTAACCCAAACTAACTAACTCTAACCCAAAGTAACCAAAACCAACCCAGACTAATCCAAACTAATCAAAGCCAACCCAAACAAACCAAAACTAACCCAGACTAACCCTAAATTAACCAGAGTAAGGAAATAGGCGCGCGCTACGCGCGCCTATCTCTTCACTATCTCAAACTAGGCAAAACCAACCCAGACTAACCACTACTAATCCAAACTAACTAACACTAACCCAAAGTAACCAAAACTAACCCAGATTAACCCAAACTAACCAATGCCAACCCAAGCCAACCAAAACTAACCAAGACTAACCCTAAATTAACCAAAGTAAGGATATAAGCGCGCAAACGCGCGCTTGTCTCTTTATTATCTCAAACTAAGCAAACCCAACCCAGACTAACTCAAACTAACCAACAGTAACCCAAAGTAACCAAAACCAAAGCAAACTAAGCCAAACTAACCAAAGTCAACCAAAACTAACCCAGGCTAACCATAAATTAACCAAAGTAAGGAGATAAGCGCGCAAACAAGCGCGCTACGCGCGCTCGTCTTCACTGTCTCGGCTTGCAAAACCAACCCAGACTAACGAAAACTAACCCAAACTAACCAACACTAATCCAAAGTAACCAAAACCAACCCATACTAACCCTAAATTAACCAAAGTAAGGAAATAAGCTCCCTATGTCGAGATAAACAAAACCAACCCAGACTAACCAAAACTAACCAACACCAACCCAAAGTAACCAAAACCAACCCAGACTAACCCAAACTAACCAAAGCCAACCCAAACAAACCAAAACTAACCCATACTAACCATAAATTAACCAATGTAAGGAAATAAAGGCGAACACGCGCGCTACGCGCGCTTGTCCCTTTATTATTTCAAACTTTTTTTTTTTTTGGGGAGGGGTAAAAAATCTTCAATAAGACGTACCAGCCTGATCTTTCTGGTGGCCGGCCTGTGTCGGATTCAGCCTTTCTAAAGGTCTGCTTACCGACTAAAAACTTCCCCTCTGTTAGAGCTGCCGCTGTGGTACCGCCCTGCCGGGCATTCGTCGCAGTGACACTCGTTCTTTTTAGTCCCTTTCTTCAGCCTCTTTCGTCCTCATTATCTCTCGTATCATCTCGTGTACTGTGCACCAGTCTTTCTTTGACCGAAGCATCATGGTTATGATGATGTCTCTTTGGGGCTGGCTTCCTATTTTTATTTCCGCCTCCAGTCTTTGTCGTTGCCACCTTGGGCATACGAACAGTGTGTGCTCAGGTGTGTCTGTTTCGTTGCAATATATGCAGATATCGTCGTCGGTTTTCTGAAGCCTAGCCGTGTATGTCCTATAAGATCCATGTCCTGATAGAGCATGTGTCAGGTAATAGTCTATTCGTCTATGTCGGCAATTCACCCAATTGTCGATGTTTCTTGTCAGAGTCTTCGTCCACTGCGCTTTATCTGTGATCAGGTCCCATCTCTCTTGCCACTTGTTTATTGTCGCTTGTCTAGTCAGTCTTCGGGTTTCCTCTGTGTGGCCCGTGCCTGTTTTGTAGAGTAGTGTTCGTTCTTCTACAATTAGTCTATTTCCGTAATTACCTGAATTGCCTCGGACGACACGGTCCTGTATCCGCATGCCACTCTCAGTAGAGCTTTCCTCTGCACCCTTGTTGTCAAGTTTCGATATTTACTTATCCGCATCATGCCGTGCCATATCGGTGCGCCATACAGTAGAATCGATTGCATTACTCCATACAGGACCTGTCTCTTTGTGCTCTCTGGGCCCCCGACATTTGGCATCAGTCGCATGAGAGCCCCAATGCGTTCTGTAGCCCTCTCGGCTGCCGTTACTACCTGTTGCCTATATTGAAGATTCTCCCCAATTCTTATGCCTAGGTATTTTACCTCCTTCGACGGTTTAATTTCAGTATCTCCTATCTGGAAGCTAATGTTTCCTCGGTACCTCTTTCCGGACAGGATGACCGCCTCGGTCTTTTCAGGTGCCAATTGAAGGCAGTTTTTTGCCATCCAGCTTTGGATCATTCTTACACTGATGTTAACATTTCGTATTAGGTCCTCCGCATTCATAGCTGTAGCCACTATGGCCAAGTCATCGGCAAAGCCGATAGCTTCCACACGCTCCGGATAGTCCAACTGGAGTACCGAATCATAGCACACATTCCACAGTGTTAGGCCCAGGACTGAGCCCTGGGGGATACCGGCTGTAGTTTGGTAGATGTCGTTTTTGTTTGTTATTATGTAACGTTCTTCCAGATAGTCTCTTATGATGTTAATTAAGTATGGTGATATCTTTTTTCTTGCTAGTTCCTCAAGAATTCTCTCCCATGATGCAGAATTAAAGGCATTCTTCACGTCCAGTGTGAGGAGGCTGCACCATCTTTCATTATTTCAAACTAAGCAAACCCAACCCAGACTAACCCAAACTAACCAACACTAACCCAAAGTAACTAAAACCAAACCAGACTAACCCAAACTAACCAAAGCCAACCCAAACAAACCAAAACTAACCACAAATTAACCAAAGTAAGGAAATAAGGGCGCAAACAAGCGCGCTACGCGCGCTTGTCTTTTCATTATCTTAAACTAAGCACAACCAACCCAGACTAACGAAAACTAACCACCACTAATCCAAAGTAACCAAAACCAACTCAGACTAACCTAAACTAACCAAAGCCAGCCCAAACTAACCCAGACTAACCCTAAATTAACCAAGCGCGCTATGCACGCTTGCCTCTTCACTATCTGAAACTAAGCAAAACCAACCCAGACAAACCAAAACTAATCCAAAGTAACCAAAACCAACCCAGACTAACCTAAACTAAGCAAAGCCAACCCAAACTAAACAAAACTAACCCAGACTAACACTAAATTAACCAACATAAGGGAACAAGCGCGCTACGCAAAACCAACCCAGACTAACCCAAACTAACCTTAGTTAACCAAAGTAAGGAGACAAGCGCGCTGTCTCTGCTACTATTACCTATTCTTGTTTCGTCATTACGCATGCCCGAAGTCTTCGCATGGAAAAGTTAGCCAAGTTCCCTAGATCCTTCTGTGAAGAAAAGTAAAATAATGAGTGTGCGAGAGCGAGATAATGTAAGTTTGGAACATGTCGGATAGTAGTTAACACAACACACAACTGCAGTGCAAACTTTGTGATTTTTTTTTATGACAAGTAGAAACATTTGCGCAACATTTAATTTGTAGGAGATGGTAAGGGAAGTAACGTAGAATATGTCAGTATTTTTATTATTCTGATAGTCAATAAATGCGCAAAGTAAACAATGACCTAGAAGACAATACAGAAACATAACTTTTATCCATCAAAATACATATTTTTCAGAAATATGCTCACAAATATTAGCAAATGTATCACTAG
>JAEQML010083368.1:0-10491 GCA_016904865.1 Pissodes strobi | reverse complement strand
AACGATAACATAATTAGACCCTCTTCAAGTCCCTGGTCCTCCCCTGTTTGGATTGTCCCCAAAAAGGCAGATGCCTCCGGCAAGCAAAAGTGGAGAATTGTTATCGACTATAGAAAAATTAATGAAAAGACAATTGACGACAGGTATCTAATACCAAACATTACTGACATTCTTTACAAGTTAGGCAGAAGTCAATACTTTACGACCCTAGACTTAGCATCTGGATTTCACCAGATGGAAATGCATAAAAATTCCATACCCAAGAAAGGTTTCAGCGTAGAAACCGGGCACTACGAATACCTTCGTATGCCATTTGGCTTAAAAAATGCCCCCGCGACTTTTCAACGCGTAATGGACAATGTTCTCAAAGAACTTCAAGGTAAAATATGTCTAGTCTATATGGACGACATAGTCATTTTTTCCATTTCCCTTCAAGAACACATTTCAAACTTAAAACAAGTTTTTAAAAAATTACAAGAACACAATTTAAAGATCCAATTAGATAAATCGGAATTCCTCCATAAAACTGTAGAATTCCTAGGACTTGTAATAACGCCCCAAGGTATTAAACCCAATCCAAAAGAAATCGAAGCCATCAAAAACTTCCTAATTCCGAAAACTTCTAAGGAAATTAAATCATTTTTAGGATTAATTGGGTACTACCGTAAATTTATCAAGAACTTCGCCCACTTAACTAAACCGATGACAAACTGCTTAAGAAGAACAAAAAAATTATACACGACCCCGAATTTATAAACTGTTTCGAAACATGAAAAACATCTTGACGAACGACCCTCTCTTACAACATCCATATTTCGAACAGCCCTTTTTATTGACGACAGATGCTTCAAATTACGCTATAGGTACGATATTGTCGCAAGGCCCCGTTGGCAGCGATCTACCCATCGCATATGCCTCAAGAACATTGAACCCAGCTGAACAAAATTATAGTACGATCGAAAAGGAATTATTAGCGATCGTATGGGCAACCAAATATTTCAGACCATATCAGTTCGGTACTAAATTCAAAATACTTTCCGACCATAAACCTCTTGAATGGCTATTCTCTATCAAAGAGCCAAATTCCAAATTAGTCAGACGGCGATTGAAACTCGCTGAATACGATATAAAATATAAAAAAGGAAAGAATAATAATTGTAATGCAGATGCATTATCTCGAATATCAGTAAATGTCCTAGAAAATGACCAATGGTCATTATTCCCCAAGTACGACTCTGACGAACTACCCCAGCTATCTAACGCAGATTTAGAAGAAATTATGAAATCCTTAGAGCCAGAAAAATCAGACATCAAATATGACCTTAGCAAAGTACCCCCAATATCAGAAGAAGAAATAACAGATATTCTGTATCCTTCTAAGCCAGAAAATCCAAAAATTAAAGTCATATCAAACATTCAAGTAAAACCCCCTAAAGAAGGTTTGACCAATGAAACTAAATCAGGTAACCCCACCGACGATTTAGAAACACAACATTCGAGTATCGAAGAGCCCATTATTGGCGCCCTGTATGTTCAAAAAGCAATAAACATTTATAAAAATCAAATAATTTTCCGATACTCAAATAACAGCCAATTTTAACATACAAAAACAAAAAATATTCGACAAACAACGAATTTAATGTCTGCACTTAAACTCGAATAAAATGAATAACTTTCACTCAATCTCCAAAATGTTTTTTACTCTGAAAGGTGTATCCTTCTATTTTAACTATATGCTAGGAAAAATAAAATTTATTAAACAAGGCGCTACATACAAGGTGAAATATAAAGTATTATTTTCTCCCATTTTTTAAAACCTCTGTATAAAAGATAGCACCACCGAATTAAGTGATCTCTCTGATCATCTAGGGTGGCGGAAGTGTCAGCTATATCTTGTTTTTTGAATTTCGTTTCTATCTCATGTAATAAAGGTTAGATGACTGTTTTTCTAAAACCATGCCTTTTCAGATTAATGCATTATGGCAGCGAATATTAACTATGACAAGAAGGCCCACTTAATGGCAAGAGAGCGCTACAAAGGAATCGTCTTCGTTGCCTGGTAACGTTCGGCGAACTCGCCGCACACAGGTTGAATTTAAATAAAAGCTGGCCATAAACTATATTTTCGTTTGCGTTATATCTAATCAAATCTATGACGAAATTATTTATAGCACTCTAATACTCTATTTGGCTTTGTAAAAACACGATATCTTCTGAATTGTTTGCAGCGCCCTGTCAAACTTACGTTATGGTTTTTTTTTATTATTATCACCAAATAAATATTTTGATAAAGTTTGTATTCAACTGGCTGTTTCAAAAATCTGTTAACGTTTTTAATTAGTTATTATTGATAACAATACTCAAGGTATGTAATAACTAATATTGAAAAGATTTTGATTTTGTGTTAATGATTTCACCATATTTCCGAATACTAATATTCTGACAAAAGACATCAAGAAGAAAATGTTGCTCGAATTTGCCCCATCTTTTAATATTCAATTAAATTTTGGCGTTTTGGGTGATTTTAAAATTGGTTTCGCACAATATTTTTACTGTATATTTCATTCCTATTTTGTAATACAAAACAACTAAAAAATAGCGATATTATCTTATATCGAATATTGACTCAACTATAGAATTTAGGCATGAAAATTAATCTGACAAAAGAAAAGGATGAACTGTCTATGGCCGCCGCGTCAAAGGTCGCCTGACTGTTTTATTTGTATCATGGCCTGCCGATATTCTGCTAGTGTTCGCGCGGGGAAAGAGACACACTGTTGACATGCCGCCGCGGTGAGTGATCCTTTTTATCATATAGTTTTGCCCAAATACATAATAAAAAGATAAAGACTGATGTACTATACTGCTAACGTGCGAACACTCCGTTGAGGTTATGTGTTGTGTTATACCTAATTGTGCAACAACTGAAGCCAGATTATCAGAAAATGGCGCCTCGAAATGATCCCTTATTGGCTAAGTTTGTAACGTGAGCAGTTTTCCCTGCTGCTGTCTTGTTTGAGCATTTACGTTTCTCTGTTTTTTTTGCTTCATATGTTGTACTGAAAGTATTTTCAAATGTCATTTAAATTACCCTTAACGCAACGCATTATTAAATTGGAATTTTAAAAGCTATATCTGTTGTAAATTTATCGGTACGGGTGGGCAAGAAATTGGATAATCGATTAAACGCTTAATATTTTAGCAAATAACTGAATAATCGATTAATCGAAATAATCAATTATCGATATTTTCTGAAATATTAATCGATAAGTCGATTAATCGGTAATATCTTAAAAGTGAATCGAATAATCGATTATTGTCGCCCACCCCTAATCCCATAATATTGTAGTAAGTGAAACTGAAGCTGAAATTTAGGTAGAATCATTATTGCTGATGCAAGACTGATGTTATTATAAAAAGAGGTAATAAATAATTTTGCTGAATCAGCAGAAAAAAAAATTATAATTTAGTTTTAATTTGTAAATATGACTTTGATATTACCTTGGGATAGTATATAATCAAGTGTTTTTGAACAACAGCTGCACTAATGCTTCTATATTTTTTACTAGTTTCGTCCCTATTAGATTAATTTTTAAAAATAGCGATAACTCTGAAATACATGTATGGCAAAATTGCAGGCCCTCATCAACGCGTTTCTGTCGTACGCTTAACATTCATTTTGCTCGTAAGACTCCTGAATTAACCGTTGCAAAATCAAAATTTGGATCATCGAATTAAAAATTTAAAACCCTTTTTTACCACGAAGGAGCCCTTAATTTTCAAAATCATTTTTTAGAACGATTTAAGAACATACAAATGATCTTTATACATGATTTTTATCGTCAGTGATAATTGAGACTCCCTATATATAAATATAGATGATGAGCAAAAAATTCAACAATTATTTGTCTAAAACACGATATATTAAACGTGTAATACTTAATTACTTTTATATCTTATTTCTGGTAAACCTTATTATGGCCAGCTTTCCTAGAAATTCGACCAGTGTGCGCCGGGTCCAAAGGTCACATGCCAGTATCATGCTAGTTTTCGCGCGGGGAAGGAGACATACCGTTGACGTGCCGCCGCGTAGAGTGAATCTTCTTATCGTAGTTGTTATTCGCTGATTATGGTTCTAGTTAGAAGCTGAGTGTGCTGTGCTCATTATTTGTTATTTATTATTGTAACCATAGTGTAAAATTACAAAATTTACAATTGTCATTTGGCTATTTTTCTTTATCGTGTTTTCAAAGTATTATTACGATCTGCCCCGACATCAATTGAAGTTAGTCGAGCTATTGGTATTCTAGCTGGTGGAATGAGGCAAGCCGGTATAGCTGTCCACTTTAATACTTCACAAAGCTTTGTAAGCCGTTTGCTAAAACGATTGAGAGAAATCGGTTTAGAATCGCGACGTTCAGGACAAGGTCGAAAAAGAGAAACGACAAGGTTTCAAGATCGCTTCATAGCGCTTTCAGCCAGAAGAAATCCGAGCACTACTTCAGTCGCAATACGGCAACAACTGGAAGGTGCTGCAGGAGTTAATATTACTGCAAAACAGCAAGAAGACGTTTGGCAGAGGCTAACCTTGTGTGCCGCAGGCCAATGAGGGGAATGCCACTAACTAACCAGCATAAGCGTAGAAGAATAGAGTGGGAAACTGAACATCAACACTGGGAGGCTGAGTGGAATAGAGTTCTGTTTACAGACGAGTCCCATTTTGGACTGTACAGCGATTCAAGAAGAATTCGAAAATGGATCCATAAATATACGGCTCGTCACTTAGGTCATGTGCAAGAAATTGAAACTAAAAACTTATTGGCATTTCGTTTATTAGGTTTTGGCGGGTAAATAAGACGGCATTATTGAAATAAACAGTTACTTTTAAAGTATCGAAGTAACGAAAATAAAGTTATTTTTACATGACAGTAACTTTAAAGTCTAAGTAACACGTTATTTTTGAACAAAAGTAACTGTAAAGTAACTCCTTACTTTTTCCAAGTAATGATCCCAGTTCTGTTCGCTAGTGAGTTAGGTAGTGATTCAGAAGGTAAATACAGGATACTGGATTTATTAGAATTTATTTTCGTAATTTTTCAGTTGTTATATATGGCCGATTTTGTCGTTTTTTTTTCTACAGAAACACATAAATTCAGTGTTTTTACGTCATTTTTTATTGGCGGAAACCTAATAGTCTTGCGGGACGCATATCCGTATCGAACGTACAGGATCGCACCTTGTTATAAGGCGACTATAATATAAATGTTCCCGTTGCGTTTCATCTTGAATTATTTAAACACTTCATGTATGGCCCTCCGCTCGTTTCGCTCGCTACGGCGCCGGCGCGCGGCGGATCAACAAACAGAAACTAACCAAGTGCTAACGAAAACTAACCCACAATATGAAAAGCCTACACATTTACATTAGAGTCGCGCTTTAAAATTTTCGATCTCGTACGTCCGATATGAATATGCTTGCGAGACAGTGAAGCGAATTGGGTTAAGAAAAGTATATGAAAATAGAAAATATTCGGTTTGCAAAGACGAATGTTGTTAAAAATATGTGTTATTTTTATAAATATTACAATGGCGTAACAAAGTCAGGGAAAAAGGGATTCACTGTACCACTGCAGTCGATTAACTTTTTATCATCCTACTAATATTTCGCTTCGCGCATGGCCCTCCGCTAGCTTCGCTGACTCCGGGAAAGCAACCAAACAAAACTAACCCAAGGCATGCCCAAAATTAAAAAGAAAATTAATTGATTAATGCCACTGAAGGTTTACGTATGCCCAAGGCGCCTAGCAGCCTACGTTCAGAAGGCCGGAGGGGATATCGGCGGAGACCAGATGAGCTAAGTGTAGTGTAAGTTGGTGTGGTACTATGTTCATAGATTGCTTGTGATCTTTCACATTATGTTATTTGCGTCTTTTTAGTTTTTTCAGCTTTATCTTAGATTGCGTGTTTTCTGTGTCGTATTAATATAAATATTTTTGGAACTGTGAGGTGTAAGCATATCTTATCAATGCTAATTTAAATAAGTATACCTCAGGTAGGGACACTATTCAAAGTGTGGATCGATTAATACTCATAGTTTTGTTTCACATTATATTTCCCTATCCTTACAATTTAATATGGTATATTACAAACATTGTCGTTCCGACTGATATACTGATAAACTATCTGGTTATAATATGTTTCCCTAATGGTATTGCATAAACTGATGCGCTAAGGTCAATTTATGTACCAACTGCGGCTACGTACACCATGGTAGACGCGCGCGCAAACTTTAATATCAATAGGTATTATACTGATAACTCTTAATTACTAGTATGATATGACGATAGGTACCATGCATATTGCGTTTATCATTAATTTGTTGAAATTGATTTTGGATCTTCCGTTATCTTTGCTATGTTATATCGTTATTTCCGATATGATCTAGTTCTATTTTGTAAGCATATATCAGGTTATAATTTGTTTTAAAATAAGGTATTTTACTTTTTTTATGTTTATATCATTTTGTTTATTGACAGAAACCCAACAACACTTAAACATCAAAGCTAATGACATAAACTTAAACCTGCACAAACGTTACCGTCTTTTATTTGCTCTTAGATACCTCAACCAAAGAAGTGTAGTTGATAGTCGTTTGATTTTGAGTCGCCCTTAAAAATTCTCAAGACCGAGGACATTCTAGCTGATTTAGTTATTTCAAACTAGGGCGCCTTTATCAAAACAAAATAATTGCCCCACCATGCCGACAAGCACTCGGAGCACATGTTTTGCTTGCCGCATTCTTAACGGTAGGTAACATCTTATTTATTTTATATTCCTAGCTTATTTAAAAAGGATTTTCGAGCAACACCTTCATAAAACTAAACTCAAAATTGACAACAGCACATGGTGTTCCCAAACGGTCACCCATCCACGTACTAACCACGCTCAATGGTGCTTAACTTCAGTGATCGGACGAAAACTACGTTTTACATTTTATTTTTAACAATGTAATAACTGTATAATTGTGCTATCTCATTCTCTCGCAGGCTACATCCTATAGATCTATATGTTCGTCTCTTTTTAGAGTCGTTTCCGTTTCATTAAGTCCCAAATCAAACCCAACGGTTTTAAAGAAGTTTTCACTTAAAAAATATGCATCATAATTATTGACCTACTGAATTTATTCCATGCTGTATAAGCGAAATAATCATTGTAAAAAATAGAGCTGATAATTTATTATATGCAAGGGATTGATTCGCAGCTTTAAATTCACTTGACATTTTGTAGATGCTTCATGCTACAATTATATATTTTAAGGTATTGATTTATTTATCGGTTAACGGAAAAAGTCACTTCAACATATTGAACCCGCATTTTAAAATATTATTCAGTATTTAAAAATTAACTATTTAGTCCACAGTAATGTTGCAGCATAGTATACAGGGTTTATCAAACTCGATGGACTATTAGACGTTTCTGGAGATCGAAAAAAGATACTTCTTTGAAATGTCGGATGTGGCCAAAGCAGGCTGTGGTCAATCGTTTTAAATTGTTTTTAAGATCGCGGTGCTGCCAGATCTACCAGTACTTGATATTATATTTTATATTTAAAACGGAACACCCTTTAAATGTGAACATTTTTAGAATCTACGTAAAATTCTAAGCCTAATTGATGTATCATATCTCCTACCGTAAATATGTTAGTTTCAAATTAGAAACAAAAGAAAATCAATCCTTTGGACAATTTGAATAGGTGCAGAGAGAAAACGGTTGCAGAAGGAACAAAAATACGATTTGCACCTTCCTATCTCAATGTTTAAAGAGTTATCTCATGATACCATAATAGATCGTACCAAGCACAGTACCAAAATGGTACTGTAATTTTCACTTATATTCGCTAGAAATTAAAAGACATTTTTGCTGGTTGAAGGCTGGCTTGTCAGACTTTAAATTCTTGAAGCAAGAGGAAGAAGTAAATTGGCAGTGTTGAGAGAAATTTATGTGCTTGCACCCAGACAGATTTTCGAGTTCGTTTATTCATTCTCCGAAATGGTCAGAATCTGCTGGTCGGCAAGTGCGGTACTGTGAAATAATTCATTTAAAATTTGTGTTCACCATATGTTAATCGCTCGGGGTTGTCGAACCAAATGGGATTATATATTCATGTTGTGACTGCGGCACGGTAGATAAAATTTGTAATCTATATTGGCTTCTTTTTGTTTCGTGCAGTTTTCGGTTAGTGATATTAACGCGTACTAATTCTGAAATGTCTTTTCGATGATTTTAACAGCTCAATAACTAGAATTGCGTTCCTAGCATGTTCTTTTAAATAAATATCGGGTCAAATGGTTATTTTCTTTGGGATACCTCGTGTAATTAATTGAAATAGGCGTCGTTATGTCAAAATCCTGGAGTATTATTTTCGAGATCTATTAGAAAAATTGTTCGGTTAGACATGTGATGCGTAGTTCGTGTTTCGATTGGCCCGTCGAAATTGTTGTAGTGGGGATTTTAGAGGAAGTTCCTTTGGTTCCTGGAAATTTCGTGTGCGCCACTCTGCACCAGTGAGCCACCTGCAGTGGCAGTGCTGGTGTCGGATGGAAGTTGTTGGCAACAAATATTAAGAACAAATGGTATCTACGTATGTTACCAAATGATGAGAAATGTTTCTTAAAAACCCTGTTTGGCGTGTAAATAATTATATTCTCTATAAGTTTATAAAACCCACTCTTCCTGAGTTGTTCACTCCTTCTGATAATTGGAAAATAGTGGTTCCAAAGGAAAAGAGGAAATATATTTTCCAGCGTTGTCACAACATTTTAGCTGCTGGACATGTAGGTGTTTTCAAAACTTACGGAAAAGTTCGTTAAGGCTATTATCGGCCTAAAATTAAGGTAGTCGTTGTAAATTGTGTTAAATCCTGTACGGCTGGCACTCAGGATAATGTTGAGTAAAAGCGCGCCGCTGGCTTAATGGGAGGACGTCCCGAAATCTCGGAACCAGTCTTGATTATAATATTGGAACCTTACTTTGGCCAAAGCGTGAACACTGTTATATCCTATTTATCTCTGATTATTTTAGCAAGCCTTTTTTCTCATTTCCCTGTCGGTCAGCTAATGCGAAATCCCTAGTAGTATTTGTTGAAATGTGTATGGTCTGTGTTTTCGGGGTTGCATTGGTGGCTTTTGGATGTGGTCTTGGTGTGGGCAGGTATATGAGGTTTCCCAACCCTTATTGGGAGTACGCAATCCCAGTCACCGTCGTTTCCCATGACTTTTAGATTGGCATATCGCCATGATCACTTCCGTAGTGTTTCCGGCCCGTTCTCGTGAATATATGATCCCTTGCTCGTTATTACTTTATAGTTCTGTTAGGCTCAGTGGTATGTTTTTTTTGAACATCTGTGTTAGGGTTAATGCTTTTTTACTCTGCGTATGTTGCATGTCTCTTGCTGCTTGGTCATTTTGATTCTCATCTAGCTTGCTTTAGTGCATTAATTTCCGTTATTGGTATATCAAAATTTAGGGCTTTCATTGAGTAAATGGTAGTTGACATGAAATTATAAATGTTATCGTCGTCAAACTTTTTAGAAAGTTTTCCTTGTACTTAAAAGTAACTATTTCGTACAAAGTATAATTTAAACATATAAACCGATAATAATTATCTCATGAGCCGCATGAGAAAACTCTTTAGAATTAGTAACTTAGTAATCCAGGTAGGGTGCCAAAAATTCAATTTTATGGAACGCTGCAGCGAGCAGTCAAGTCGGTGAACGATTCTAATTCTGCACAGAATGTAGTGCTATGCGCAGAACATGCTTCTTCGATTGCATGGAGAGGATGAACCATCCGGAGAATTAATTGTTCTTAAATATTATAGAGTGAAGAGTAACAATTGGCGATTGGATGCAATTTCTAGTTAAATAATTTATCTCTTTTTTTATGTGCCCGTCGCGTCGGTTACTCCTTGGCATGCAGAATGTTTTCTGGAGCAGATATAAGAGTTATTCTACAAAAAATATAGTTACAACTGAACAATTCACTGGAACCAGCCCCGACATGTTAGAAATAATATTCAAAGTCTACATGGTTATACAATCATCCTTTATTTTCCAACGTACAAGAATTTCTTCTGTAAATTAGGCCAATTGGCCTGTATCGCCACACCATTGGGTGCAATTATCTTCAGAGGGGACAGCTATTACTAGCTCACCTGAAAAATAATGCAAAATTTAAAGTTACAAGTTTATATTGGACCAGGTATAAATGAATGATTATAAAGTGAAACTGATCCTTTCCTTATATTGGAACGTGCTTTTGTTATACATGTTTATTTGGCTTAATAGTGCAGTTAATACAGACAGATCGTTTTGAAATTTCTTAGCAAAAACTCGTCTTCTACATTGGGTGCTATTATTATAGCTACCACGAAATGCAGTTTTTTTAAATTTTTGGTCCCAGTGTTGACCAATGAATTGGCAACACCTCTGTAT
>JAEQML010083367.1:0-10492 GCA_016904865.1 Pissodes strobi | reverse complement strand
ATATAGACTTGATTTATTTTTGCTTAGAATTGTTTTAACTTCTGGTTCTATTGTTTATATTTATTATCCTTTTATTGACAAAGTTCTGGCGTCCTACGTCGGTTTTATTAAATATGTTTTTTCTTTGTGCGAAACCATATTACAACATTGGAATTTTCTAACTTGCGCCGTCTACAAGTTGCTGGCGCCTTTAAATAAATATGCAACTGTCCTAAAAAAAGTAAAGTTTATAATTTAGTAGCAAAGAGTGACACATATTAAGATATGTTTCGGTCAACATATATAAGAACGCAATGGCAGAGTTCACGGTGGTTTTAAAAATTTCTAGGTAGTTACTACTATAATTAGAATAGATCCGACTTTGCAAAAATAGAAATTATTACAAATCCTATCCTGTGGAGTATAGATTCTTGATGATATGTAATACAGTCGCAGATGAAAAAGAAAGATATTTTAGTTTAGACCAAAGCTCTAAAAGCTTTTATTTTCTATTACGCATTTCTCGATTGTGAAAATACTGCCAATTGCCATCGAAGGTAAACATTAAGACACATTATTGCCGCATTAGAGATAGAATCTTAATAGCGTTGTAAAAACAGATATTAAAATGTTTCCCGCCATATTTGTTGACATTAGTCAGTGTTATTTAAGCTGCAAATAAAACCCATAATTTCTCTACTACAATATGTTACGACACATCGCTCGACAGAGCATGACAGTGTTATATGCGGCACGTAAATTTATCTAAAAAAAGCTCTTTATTAAACGCCACCCTCAGCGGTTGCCATTTTATCACTTCCCCAATGACACGAACCCTTTTTTCGGAATCCCAATAAAAAGCCCGAGAGTAATGGCTCAAAAAGTTGTTAAATGTCCGTCCGGTGTATTTTTCCACGTCCATTTTAAACGGATTACTCCGATCCATTCAGTTAATAATGTTAGTAGAGATACAGCGGATATATATCTAGCGTCTCAGCAATTTTAACGTGAATTGAAAAATAGTTTCTGACTCTTTCCCCGGAAAGTTGATATTGCCGAAACATGATTTGCGTTTTGAAAAAATGTATTGACTACACGTTGGGCAAAAATCAACCCTTGAAACTACTTCGATGATATCCCAATATGTTGATTAAAACCATTGCCTACGGCTTGCTTAAAAAGGGTTAAAACACACATAAATAATTCTTTTTGAAAATCATGCTTTTCAGACGCTTTGTGAAAAAATTTAATGCCTAATAAATTACAACAAATGACTAAATGCGACATAACATATTATTGTTGCTGTTTGTCGAAAAATTATAGTGTGCATTACATGAAACTTCTTTTTAAACTCGTGTGTTGTAACTGTCCCGCTCATGTGAAAACTGCAGTATTCAGCATTTGTTGCACACATTGTAGAAATTTGTTAATTGCCCAACAAACGGTCCATATGCCAGGTTTTACTCAGCGGTTTCAACAATAATTAAAGGAGTCTATGACTTGACGGTCAGGTGAAGGCGCCACTAAATTTTCAACTAGGAATATATCAATGATTTTTACACATTGAAATCAGGGCAGTAAAATTTTGGAATATACCCTCGATTAAAGATGACAACGATATATTGATATTTTGTATATATTGCTACAATTTATCGATATATTTATATCGATAAATGTTAGCCGATATATTGGAAAAAAATATCGATATATCGGAACACGCAATTCGTAATCAAGCAGAAAAAGAAGCTGAATATCAGATGACAACCGGGAAATGGCCATACCTCAGTAATAAAATAAATTGAAAAAAATTGGATCAATTTAAAAATGCTTTTCACCCGCTACCTCTGAAGTTTTGAACCCAGGTTCAAAAATATTCATTTTACAGCCTGACTGGCTCTCTCTATACATTGTAATAAGGCATTTAAAAAATGAAATTTTATCTTTCATACAAGAGAGCGAATGGTCACCTTCTTCAGGTCTTTCAGAGTCGCACGAATTTGAGATCCCTTTTGAACTATGGGCGCCGCCCAAAAATATAGTGTATGAAAATAAAAAGAAAAATAGAAAATATGAGAAACCAGATGAAATCATATAGTATTTGTTTGCGCCCTGCAAGAGTTTGAAGGAAAATCCATTGGAGCTGTGGGAAGAGATGTATATGATTTGCCCAAATCTGCAATTATGGTATTTTGGCCACTTCTGTACTTAGCGAATGACTATTTTCAAAAGCTGCTGCAACAGCAACAAAAAATTGCTAGAGTTTAACTGGAAAAGACTTTCAAAACTTTTGATTCATTACCAGAAAAAAATGTTGCAAGGTGACGTGCTTTATCACTTTTTCTTTTGCTTAGTTTGTTTCGATGATCATAATTTTATTACCGTTTTTTATTTGCTACATAATTGATGTGTTTCTTTTTTGAGTTCCTAATTAAAGTTTATTTTTTGAGCTAGTGTCTTAAATTATACCTATTTATAGGTTTTTAAACTATAATTAACATTTAAAATATCCTTTAATAAAAAGCGAAATAATCCAAACTAGGTTACAATTGCACTAACTTCAAGGGACTGTAGCTTAGAAAGGAATTGTCTCAGGATTGTAGTTTAATGATATCGATATATCGCATGTATCGATATATTTATTATGATTTTTTTTAATATCGATATTATGGTTTGGATATATCATATAATCGATATATAAACATATTTTTGCTATCCTTACGTTCGATAAGATTATAGCGAAAATTGACGTTAGCTTACCAAAATAAACATCTGGATTCGAATTAACAGGTTGACTGCCATGAGTACCAAATGTGGTGCACGATTAACTTGCCATTTAGGCTGCAGCTCTTTTTAAGCGTATTGACCCTTGAGGTCACGACGATTTTTATTTATTATTTTAATGTTAGCTCTTATATGAACCTTTTGGGGGTTATTTAATATATTTTTAGGTATTTCACACCATTTTTAACCTGAGTACCTATGTTGGTACTCATGGCTCCACGATAGGAATATTCCTCAGGGGACCATGAGCGCCATCTCTGGTACACTCAATAAAATACTCTAATTCTGGCATTTATCAACCTGCAGATTTTCGTAAACTAAATTTGAGAATTATATATTACTGACGCTAGATGTCTTATTAGTTTTTAATGTGACAGGCGAACATACACCAACCTTTTAGCAGTTCTTTGTTATTGATTGTCTGTACGGACGCGAGTGTAATTGTAATAATGGATCCCAAAGAAGAGAGCAGATTGTTGCATTTTATGGACACTGTAGAAACAGAGAGCGGATCATCGTCTTCGGAGTTTTTTGACAGTGATGCAGACCCAATGTATGAACCAGGCAGTGCAGAGTCGGAGAGGGAGAATGAATTAGTGAAAATGAAGTTTTGAGCAATGAAGAGTCAGACAATGAGCTGCAACCAGCACCTGTGAATGTTGTCATAACTGACAAGTGGCAAATACCTGATCAGCTAAGGCTTAAAAATATAAATTATAATACGAATTCCTTAGAAGTAGGTATAAACCCCGATCTAATAGAGACAATGCAATTTGCCAGGCCTTTTGATTTCTTTTGTTTATTTTTTGATGATGAAGTGGTAGCCCTGTTGGTAAATCAAACAAACATTTACGCTCAACAGTGTCTTCTAAATCCCAATTTAAAGAGAAGTGCCAGAATTAAACGTTGGGTACCAACAAATCGACAAGAAATGCACACCTTTTTAGGCATACTTATGTGGATGGGTTTGGTAAATATGCCCTCTCTGGCTCATTACTGGAAAAACACACAGTTATATAATAGTAAGCTGACAAACTATATGGCTAGAAACCGATTTGAGTTGCTTTTGAGGTACTTTTATAACATTTTATAATAGGTTTTAATTACTAAAATATATATTCATTTTTAGCATCTTCCATATTTCGGATAATGCAACACTGGTCCCCGGAGATCGGCTTCACAAGGTTCAGCCCCTTATTGACTTGCTAGTGGATAAGTTTAATCACTGTGCAA
The DNA here is from genome assembly GCA_016904865.1 of Pissodes strobi. Classification (NCBI taxonomy): domain Eukaryota; kingdom Metazoa; phylum Arthropoda; class Insecta; order Coleoptera; family Curculionidae; genus Pissodes; species Pissodes strobi. The sequence continues at coordinate 6,499 of JAEQML010083367.1, read as the reverse complement.
TTCCCGAAATGTCACTGTGCATAGATGAGTCCATGGTACCATTTCAAGGTAGACTATCTTTTAGGCAGTACCTTCAAAATAAAAGGCATCGGTATGGTGTTAAAATTTTTAAGCTGTGCACCGACCATTTTTACACTTTGCAGTATAAAGTTTATGCTGGAAAGGAAGCTCAGCCTGGTACATCTGTATCCAGTAAAGTGGTCATGGAATTAATGGAGCCATATTTAGATTTTGGCAGAACACTGTATGCCGATAACTGGTATAATAGTGTAACTTTGGCAGAACAATTACTGGACAGAGAAACCTTTTTAGTAGGGACACTTCGAGCCAATAGAAAACGCAATCCAACTGATGTAACTAAGAAAAAACTAAGAAAAGGTGATATTGTTGCAAGGCAGAATGATAATGGTGTAATGGTTTTAAAGTGGAAGGACCGGCGAGATGTCCTAGCTATAAGTTCAAAGCATATCTCTTCTATGGTAAGTGTGACACAAAGAGGAGGAGATAAAATTAAACCACAGGTTATAGTAGACTATAATGCAGGAAAATCTTTCATAGATGTGTCTGATCAAATGAATTCTTATAATTCATTTTCAAGGAGGTCCTTGAAATGGTACCGAAAAGTTGCCTTTGACATTTTATTAAATGTTGCAGTTGTAAATGCCTTGTTACTTTATTCCAGAGTTATAAATAGAAACATAAAAATAACAGAATTTAGAGAAGCTATTATAGAAGATATGCTTACTAAACGGGATTGTGTAATGCCTGCTATTGATGTACACAATTTAACAAAATGTCCAAAAAGAAACCGCTGCAATCAATGTTATAAGGATATTGTTACCAGGCATGGAAGAAAAATAGCACAAAAGGAGACTCCTCGTGTGTGGACAAAGTGTTCTGCTTGCGCAAAATATTTTTGTTCCGAGTGCTTTTTTAAGATGCATGCTACCAAATTACAATAATTTTTCTTTATGAGCATTTACGTAAACTTGTCTGTTCTTTTTGTTTTTATTTTTGTACCATTTTTTATCGTTACTCTACTATAAAATAAATGCTTAAGTTAAAAAAAGCGTTTTTATAAAACTTTGATAAACGACCTTCTTATAAAAGCATAATAACATCTAGCCAAGGGCTAAGATCATAGAACGGTTTTCTGAGGCCACAACTTTAATTTCTCCATATAAAATACACAAGCTGAGCGACTGCTAAGGTACACGGCATGCACTTTTGTAAGTTATACCGAGTACCAGATTTGGCCCTCAATATTTGAATTTATCTTTTAGACTGAGTACCATATATGGTACTCAAATGACTCTCTGGTAATGCAGGCAAAAATAGGCTGGCAGTCAACCTGTTAAACTGTTTACTTAAATATTAACAACTTGCACATATACTCCATAGACAATTAATTCTATCTCAAATTAATTTGAGGTTATGGTTTTGCCCATAAACAAATGAGATGATTCTCTATAATGTATTTCATCTAGATTATCAGACTATTAAATCAAAGCAAAATAAGATACTAAGAAATAACCTATGTCCTATAACATTAACCCTTTCCGGCCCAATGACGTCATATGGAAACATCAACAAAATATTTAAAATTAGATGATGACGAAAGTGATAAATTAGATGAAGAAGAATTTCTTCGCAAGCAAAGTGTTTTAGATCCAGAACCATATCAGTTTACAGAAATTGTTTCATTTGAATATGAGATGGTAAGAAAAGAAGAAATTTTTGAAAAAGAAGATAATGAAAAAACACCAATAGAAGATATAACAGAATATTTCCACGAAAAAGGCAACATTTCTTTAGCTACCCTTTTCAGTAAAAAAAACATGATCATAAGGACATGAAGAAACGGCCATTTTCATGGAAACTTAAAGATATAGACCAGATTGACAGAATCTGAATTGAATTTCAGGAAGTTGATGAAGTTATGACCCCACTCAACTACTTCAAGCTATTTTTTGATGAGAGTATGATCAATAACATTGTCCATGAAACAAATATTTATTCCTGTCAAAAAGATGGTAACCCCATAAACACGAGTTTTTCAGAAATTTACAAAATTTCTTGGTATTCATATCCTTACTGGTGTTGTGAGAATGGCCAGCTATCGAATGTATTGGGCTGCTGAAACTAGATTTTCGCCCGTTGCAGATGTTATGTCCAGAAATAGATTCAATAAATTGAGAAATTATATACATCTAAATGGCAATGCAAATATAAAACCCAGAGACCTTGCGGGAGTCCGTCGTTATGTCGTGCTTTCGTGATATTCACCTTACATACTTGATATTGCAGGAACGGAAGGGCACTTTCTATGTGCCTTTTCAAACGTAATATCAAGATCCATATGATAAACACAACATCTCGCTTGCCTCTAATCCTGGTGCGATTAACATCTTATTACTGTGCCCCGTCACGTTCTGTTCATAAGATGCGGGACAAGCAATTCCCATCATCTCTGTCATACGACTGCATCGACCTGACGAGATTCATACAGATCGAAACACGTCATTGATTGTGCTGCCAGAGATGGTGGAAATTGCGTATGGTTCACACACTTTGGCTCTCCATAATTTTGGAGACCAAAACCACGAATTGAACTCGCATTTGGTAAATAAGTCCGTTAAAGCCACGATTTCCTTTTTCTGGTGAAAACGAAGTGAGCTCAATTCGATACCGGTAATAAGGCAAAAAGTTGCAAATTTCAGTTATGTGAAAGAAATTACTGCCATGAGGCTTACAGCTAATTACAGTAAAAATAAATCAATTAATTATCAAAACATTAGCAAAATCAACTCTCTACTCCAGACAATAGCAGATAGGATAATGAAGAAAATAAGTATCTGAAAGCAATTATGATAATAGATAAGCTACAGCTGATTATCGTTCAGTAAAGAAAAACGAGAAATAACGGTAATAGATACGATATAGAAAGCAAACGACTTACAGTCGTTTAACAGTAAGGTCATTAATCAAAATGATAAATAACGATAGTAGATCCGACTAGTGTCCTGCGAAGCTACGTTTCCACCATGTGGTCGCATTACATCGACAAAAGGCCTCTGTCCGGCTAAAGGGAACAGGGAACTCTCTGGGTCGGCATAGAAGAGGCCCCCGACGCGCGACGGACGGAACCCAAAGGAGGAAATTCTGTCTCACGGAAGGTCCACAAGTAAATTATAAATAAGTTTCTCTATTCAATATAGACACCCCAACATGTAGCAAACCTCTTTTTTTATAGAAAGGATAACCACACTCGTTCAGTTCAGTTCAGTTATATCAGTATCAGACAATACGGCCGATAATCTCAAAAACTACATCTGGGAATATGTTTGCCAATTAATTTAACTGGAAAATCAGACAGTAATTAGACTTGATGGTCAAAAATAACAAGTAAGGTAGCGAGACTATAGACAACCCAAATCGACCAGTAAAAAGGGAAAAATCGCATTGCTGGATTGAGTAACATTTACAAAGTAACACTATAATACATATATAAACTTTTAACGTCAAACTAATTTCAGCGAAATCAATATTCTCGAACAGAATATACGTCATAAATAATGCAGTTGAATTGTATATTTAGCACCTCACCTATTTTAATGTGGATTGAAAATGCGCTTCTGACGCTTTGCCAGAAAAGTAGGCATAACCGTATCATCACTTGCGCTTTGGAAAAATGTATTGGGGCAAACCACAGTCAACCTTGAAATTCCCTCGATCATATCCCAAATTGTTGATTAAAACCTTTTTCTACAACAGGCTTAAAAATGATTAAAACATACCAAATAACTCTTCTTGAAAACTATACTTTCACATAGCGTGGAAAAAAATGCAATGCTTAATACAAATTTTAATATGAATAAATATCAAAATACTATAAAAAATACTACATAAAATATTATAGTTGCTGTAGAAAAGTATCGTGATCAAACCCCTTTGCATATTCATTTAATACATTGCCATTGTCACACTTATTTACAAAGTGCAGTTTTCATCACTTGTTGCACATTACATTATTACAGCTCCCCAAGATTAAAACAGAAAATGTCATCTACTTTCAAGAACAAAATATAGATTATAAATTATGCATTCGAATTTTATATTTAGATAAAAAGATTTTTCCGTTTCGCGTCGTTATTTCAAAAGATTTTATTACACGATATCTTGCTGATAATAAAATACTTGCTTCTCCGGAATTTACAAAAATGGTATGTAGCTGGAGCTTTATGAATCTATTAAACTGAACATGAAGGAAATAAACTTGGAAATAACAGACTGAAAGGATTCGAGGAAAAGAGCTTAGAGCTCCCTTCCCGCTTTATGGCTGGTGCTCAACACTTATTTTATTCCTCAGTGATCAAGGGAATAAATATCTTCTACCATTTAAAATTTAAAAATTCTATTAAAATAATTAGATGCCATCATAATAAAGACCTAAAATACAATATAGATTATTAAATATTTTGAGTAGAATATCGCAGTGGATTTGTGTTCAATAATTTTACATTATAATAGCATATTATTTAACAAGCCTATAATGTAGGCTTTATTATACGAGTAGGATTATAATCATCTACAAGTCAAATACCATAGTTTATCTACAACTATTCACATAATTTAAAAAAAAAATGAATGTCTACATATTACCAACAATATCTTCTTATGCAACAAGTTACGAAGGACCTTATAGCTAGTGAAACAAATTACACAATTTTCTCCAGTTTAACACCATGTACACAAGACGGTTATTCGATGCATGTTCCATATATTTCTTTTATATTAAAAATTATATATATTTAAAATAAAGTAAATATGCTGTGAAGAACTTTGTGGAGCTAGCGGCTCTTTTGAGAACTCGTCCTGCTGGCCATACTTTCCATCGGCGTGCTTCCACCTTAGGAATTAGGGGACTTTTTATAGATATTTACACCTCGCGTACCATCCAACTAAGGTAAGCACCCCGGCTAGACTCTCCCATTCGACATACCCAGGCCACGCCCTGCAGAAATCGTTGAAGAAGGGATTTGAATGAGTCGCCGCTGCTGTTCAGCTACTCGGTTTTCCTTCTGCGTTAGCCCTAACCAGTATGGCTTCCACCGGGGTTTGAGGGTTTGATACCCGATCTAGGTCCACACTGAATTAGACTTACGGAATCCACTAATCGTGAAGGTGCAGACATGCAAAATTGAGAGGAAAGGTTGTTTAAGAGGCTTGAATTCCCCTTTGGGACCCACTGAACTGCGAGTTCCACGCCACTCAACCTTAAACTAAAGGCTACAAAATCACTAGCAAGATGGAGTAGAAGACGTGGCTAACCATACATTCAACCTTATCAAGTTCTTACGTTTGACCTTAGGAAACCCGGAGTACAAAATTAGACTTGCCAAATCAAATTCGATAAAATCGACCTTAAATATAGTAATATGTATTTCCAATTGGTTCAGCGGCAACACCCCATCCTTAGATCATGTAGGCGACTGGTTGGCTTTGGATTCACGGTCGAGTCTTGGGGTGTATTCCCTGGACCAACACAAAAATAAGTCCACTGATAGCAATAATGACAAAAAAATTCTAATATCAAATCTCAGTTTAAATTGAAACGAAATAACATTTTTAAATTACTATTTAGTTGCAGATAGGGAATCCGAAATTTAAACCTCAATTTCGAATCGAAATATATATATGTCTGTATTCTGCCTAGGCTATTTATCATACAGAGACGTATCGTATGGTGAAATATAAATTTCCTATAAATAAAAGTTGCGGCCATATGTTGCACATTTTCTGACAGGCCGTGTGGATTATAATTTACAAAATTTTATATGTAATTGGCTTGAAAATATTCATCATCGTGTCGCTCAAGACATACACAAAAAATACCATGCAAAATGTTTATCCTTTGACTACGTGCAGTGTATGAAATAATATACGCTCAGTAATAACTGAGCCAGTGAATCACATTTCCGTCTGCCTAATATTATGGACGTTCAGTTCCAACGCAATTCGATTGTGATCCTCTCCTCGCGATATTAGTCACTTCCAATTAACAGACTAAAATTACTGTCATTTAGTTGTCACGGATCTATTGCGCCATTAGGCCAGAGATCTATTTAAATTAAGGTTTGTCATTAATAAATCGCTATTAATTATCTTTTCATTCTACTTGTCAAAATTTTGTTCCAATTGCTTGCCAGCAGATAGCTAATGATCATCGTTTTAATATGAGCTAATTATAAGGTAATAATGGTAAACATTTAATATATCCGGGTTTTTGCGGACTAGACTAGTAATTATATTCCTCTGGATGAGGGTGTCATGTCAATTCGTCAGTATTTGAAAACTACTTAGACCCAATATATCCAGTTCTTGGTAATTTTAACAGAAAGATAATTGTCATAGAAACAATCGTTCCAACAATGCAATCCATGGCACTTAACTCCTTGGTAACTTGGTAAAGTTGCCAGGAGATCGGTCCTTAGAAGTA
>JAEQML010083366.1:0-10492 GCA_016904865.1 Pissodes strobi | reverse complement strand
TTTTATGACTCAATTCCATAGTCTCAAGTAAAGCAGCACGTTTTTTAAGAAAATGCTTAAAATCATGGAATGACATCACGATTTGATTTTAGCTTTTCCCATTCGTGACATGAATATTTATCTAGTTTGCTAGACACTATATAAACCAGTAGTGTGTCCCACGAATCTGTAGAGGCTACTCAAATGCTTAAACAAATTTTCGTATAAAAATCGAATTTTCTAAAAGGAACCGACAACAATGCTTTCCATATTGAAAATAGCTCCTCAATGGTTTTGAACTGAAAATTGCTTGTTATTGAACCAATCGCATAACGTATTTCAGGCAATTTCATAATTAGCTGAACTAAACTCGAGTGATTGTATTACCTCAGGTGCGGAACCTACTAATGATGTACAATTTATTTAATAAACCAAACATGTCTATTTGATTATTTTCTTTCATATAAAAATATTTTTTGTAATACAAAAGTTGAGTGTTGTCTATTTGCGTGTTTTTGTGGATCATTGACTCAAAAATATCGCGGAATTCGAGCCAATTTTCGTAAGAATTTCGGCAATTTTATCTCGGGTAATTTGACAATTTCTAATGGATAATAATGAGCGAATGGTCGAGCTGAAGGTAATGAACCCAATTTTGAATCATCGCTCATGTTGAAATTTTCAAACAAAGATTTAGCTCTAGACAACATAGTGTAGGAAACCAATTTTCTAATTGCTCATTCCTACATAAATTTGCCCATCACTACTCATAGCACACCACCGTGAACTTTTGTTTAGTCTACACTATACTAATGAGGTAATGAAAGAAGAGCGAAAAGATGGAACGACGAGGGAAAATCACTATAAGACGGGTGGTTTTTCCTAAAAAGACGAAAAGCCGACGTAAGATGACCATTTTAGAAAATAGTGTTAAGAGAGTTAAGAAGTAACGGGCCTAGTAGTGTCTAGTGTTAAAAGTGATCGCCAAAGCGGTATTTTAGAATTTGCTTATTGTTTTATGTATGTATACATATACATACATAAAATTGAATATAAAATCAAAACAAATCTAGTCGTGGAATTTAAAGCTGCATAAAATTCGCTAAAACTGTTAGAATACATTTAAATTGCACTCGGCATTACAAAGTAAAAAACACAAAAAAAAACAACAACAAAAAACCATCAGAAAAGATCGCTGTAGTACTCATCAAAGCCATAGTAAGCCCTATCAAGCAACAGACCCTGAACCTTTTTTTTAACATCTTAGGGTGGGACAGGCCCTGATTCTTTCCGGAATATGGTTTTATACTTTAATACCTTCATAAATAATTGAGTTTTTCACTAAGGATGAGTGAGGAATAGGAAGAGGTAAGTTATGTCTCTGCCGTGTTGTATAGGTCGCATTGTTAGATTGGAGCTCTTGCCGATGTTTATAAATAAGACATGCTGTTTCTGGTATAAATAGACTGTACAAAGTTAAAATATTTTTTCTTTTAAATAGAGGCCGACAAGAGTCTCTATTAGTCGAGCCACACAAATATCTAACAGCCCTTTTCTGAATAAGGAAAATTGAATTCAGCAAGTACTGGCTTGATGCTCCCCAGAAACAAATACCGTATATTAGTCTAGATGCAATAAGTGCGAAACATACTGTTTTTGCCATGGACTGTCCCAGATCACTACAAGCAAGTCTAACAGCATAACACCCAGAAGAGATCTTTTTGCCAAGTGCCATAATATGTTCATCAAAATGTAGTCTCCCATCAATAGTCAGTCCAAGAAACTTAGTTTCAGACCGGCTCTCCATAGAAAGATTGTCAAAGGTAATATTAAGTTGGAGGTTTGACTTAAAATATACAATATTAGTCTTAGCAAGGTTCAACAGAAGAAGATTAGAATTGCACCAGGATTTAATCTTCAAAAGATCTGCGGATATTACTTCAGTCAGCGTCCGATAATCCATGCAATGCCACAAAAGTGTGGTATCGTCTGCAAAAAGGGTGAATCTGCCTATGATGTCCAATAAGGTTAGATCATTTATGAAAATTAGGAACAAAAGGGGGCCTAGAACAGATCCTTCAGGAACACTCCAACAATTTTCCAGAACTTGAGACTGAGCAGAACCAACACAAACTTTTTGAGAACGCCCGGATAGATATGATTCAAGCCATGATAGTCCCACCCCTCTAAATCCATAATGGAAGAGCTTCCGCAACAAAATTCCGTGATTCACGCAATCAAATGCCTTCGCAATGTCACAAAAAGCCGCCGCAACAACTCCCCCATCATTGATACCCGAGTAAAGCCCCCCCAAGAACTCAAAGATTGCATCACTCGTGTTTCGATTTTGCCGAAATCCATACTGGTAGCAGCTTAAGACCCGGTGCTTATCCAGGAAGGTCAACATACGGTCTTTAACCAGTTTTTCAATGATTTTAGAGAGGCTAGACAGGAGCGATATTGGTCTGAAATTAGATGGATCCTCTGAATCACCCCCCTTATGTATAGGTATAACTTTTGCAAGTTTAAGACATGAAGTAAAAATTCCAAACTGCCAAGAGTAATTAATAGCATATACCAATCTCAGAAGAACACTGTTTGGGAAATTTAGAAAAATTTTGATTGATAGGCCATCATCTCCTGTGCTTTTCTTGTTTTAATGATAGTGTTAAAATTTGATAATTGTTAAGTTCAAATATTATCAAATTTTAACACACACAGGAAAGTTAACACAAAAAATATCACAGTATATAAAAATAAAAATATGAATGCCAAAATTGCCTTTAAAACCAACAATAAAATTAGTAAGTTCATTAAAAATAACAAATGCCCTACACCTAAAAGTAAGAAAAATGGTGTCTATAAATTAAATTGTGGTTCGTGTTCCAAAGTATATATTGGTCAAACTGGTAGACCTTTTGAAAAGAGAATTAAAGAACACCAGTCTTGTTTCATTAATGGCAAGGATACTTCTAACTATGCTTGTCATTTAATTAATGAAAACCACATTTTCAATAATGATTTCAATGTTTTACATATTGAAAATAAAGGTAAAAAATTAAATTTGTTAGAAATTATGGAAATCAATAAATATAAAAAATTGAATATATTACTTAACGAACAAACTGATTTTGGGTTTTCTCCGTTATTAAACCACTCCTAGAAATTGTTAACTTGTTTCCTTTGCTATTCATAAGGCACCTGGGTCAAGATTATTTTTTTTAATTTACCTGCAACAGCTGAACTATATAATTTTAGCATATTTTAGTGTAACTATTCACATTTGAAAAAGACGTTACCGTCGACACACGTATCATGTTTAAATAAATTTAGTGGAAATCTTTAAGTGGTTTACTTATTTAAGTGGTTCTTATGCATTAAAGGTCAAGCTACTTGTAAATTTTCTTATATAGTGAAGAGATCGTAAATTTTTAGAGGATATTTTAATACCTTTGGTAAACCAAGGTTTTTATTATTTATTTTAATTTTTCTGAGTGGAAAACTGAGTGGAAATGACTGATAAAACTTGATGAACTAAATCCACTCGAACAGACATAATCAATCAAACGAAGAATATTGAGAAACGCGAGTAGGACATTCAACATGCATCTGTAAATTAAGACACTTGAAAAAATTAGACAACCTAACTGTTGCAATTGAATCTGTATCTAAAAAATTTATATTAAAATCTCCAGTGAGTATTACAGACGAGGAGGAAGGAATCAGAGATAAAAGTGTGTCTAGTTTACTTAGAAAAATATTTTCATCTGATATAGGTGATCTATGTATGCAAACAATATATAATTTTTTTGCTTTCGAAAAGATAATTATAAATTTAAAGACTTTCTCCTCGAGTAGGTCATTATATATAGCAATAGGTATAAAAGAATTGGCACTTAAGAATTTGTTATTTGCTAGAATCATGCTACCTCCATGAGATGATGTAGTCCTACAGTATGAAGCTAATCTTGTATAATCAGTTATATCTACAATTTCGTCCTCTCTCAACCAGTGCTCAGTGATACAAACCAAACTGGGAAAATCACAACTTTCAATAAACAAAGACAATTCATTACCTTTGTTTCTCAATGATTGAATGTTTAGTAGGAGAAGAGACAGACCTGTAACATCCAAATGAACTAAGTTCCCGCTAGTATTTGTGTTAGAGTGGGAAAATTTAAACTAACATTTTCTGATGAACAATCACCCCCTTCTCCAACTTTATCTTTTTCAGAAAGATCAATAACATTATTCTGGTCAACATTAACATTATTCTGGTCAACATTAACTTGGCCAGCCTCCAAGCTTGAAACTTTATCATTAATGCGTACAAAAACTAAGTTTTCTTAAATTTTTTGCGACATTATAATATGCAACAATTTTTCACAAATATCTTTCTTTTTCATAGGGGAGAAACCATTAAAAGTGTCTAAGAAATGAAAACTGCCTTGTACACAACAATTCAGCCTATTCAAATAATTTTCAAGCTTAGAATTAAATTTTGATATTAGAGTAGCTATTTTAGGAATATAATTAGTGCTAAAAATAGGGAGAACAGAAAGAACTATTACATTTGTGTGGGTCATGTTTTTTAGTTTATTATTTATTTCTCTAAATAAGGGAACTTTTTTATGATTCAAGTCGTTAGAACCCGCTATAATTATTACATAATCGTTTATAGAAAAGTTCCGTGTTAAATCATCAATATTTTCCACAACATTCATAAACTTGGCATAAGGTTTGACAAATGATTGGATATTAGGATTCCCAGACATGCTTTTTAATACACTACCCAAATTATACCCTCTTTGGTCACTTAGAATAAGAACCTTTTTAAATTCTGTTTTATTGGTCACATGGATATAGGGATTTTGCTTTTCACTTACTACAAAGCAGTCGTCATTCTTTGGTGGTTCAGGTAACTTCACATTCATAGGACTCAGTGGAACAGAACCCAACGCGCACTTGATAGAGAACTTCTCAAATTAAATTACTCAATGATTTGTCATATTTACGTTATTTCTAAACTCGATTTTACACGTCTTATTCCAACAACCTATTCGATTTCATCGTTCATTCTATTCTGCCTCTCAGCCTTTCGAAAAGTACCGTTAACAACCATCATAATATTTACAAAATGGTAACTAATCTCTAGACTAATACCTAAAATCAAAACATCCGCTTCGTAGCGATAAACTGACGGCAGCCATTCCGTGACATCATCAGGTTGACTCTGCGATTCCCAACATTCGGCCATCCTGATGAGGCATTTGTCCCAAAATGCAACACCCCCCTTCTGAAACAGCAAGGAAGAAAAAAAAACATTTGGTTTATCATTTCCTGGTTTTCAGCTTTCAGAACTGCCCAAAAATCTTTTTCATACTATTTTCACCTCTATTCAGTCTATTAGCATTTCTGAACTGAGTTCACTTTGACTTCCTCAATACATATGTTCAGTTTTTTTAACAGTCTTTGACCTAATGTTTAGTGCAACTTTCCTGAATTAAAACAATTCAGTTTAACTTTCCTGAACTACCGTTCAGTATAACCGTCCTGAATTAACACAATCCAGTTTAACCTTCCTGAACCACCGTTCAGTATAACCTTCCTGAATTAAAATAATACAGTTTAACTTCCATATATAATAAAGGGACCCACCATATATTGTGTGTCCGCGGTGTGAACTGTTTAATGTGTTCCACACCAATGACTGCCTCATACCTAGTATTTTTATAATAACGTTCAGAACTCAAATGCTCCTTAACTCTATATCGGTCATTACTAAGAACCGCAACAATGCAAAAGGACCTTTGTATTTGGGTAATAATTTCTTGCTTTGACCATCATTTTTATTTTGAGTGTTTTGACCAAGACCACCCCTATGTTATATTTAACGGCCGCCGCTCTATTTTTATTAAATCGTTCATCTTGGGCGCGACTGTTTTGCTCAAGTCTAACTGCAACGTCCTCACGTAACTTTGTAACGTCAACATCAGCATGTTCATGGACATGATTTACATAACGATCATTTTCTAAAGTTAGTTGTCTACCAAACAGCACCTCCGCAGAAGTTGATTTAATTGTTTTATTGGTCGTACTGTTAATGGCCATCTGTATTTTCGGAACATTTTTGTCCCATTCATCTTCATCGAGAGAGGATCCCATGGGAGCCGCTGTCTCCAAAAACGTTTTGTTATAACGTTCCACCTGGCTGTTTGCACGGGACATATCGACAGAGTTAACATAGTGTCGCATACCATTCTCATCACAGAAACGACGAAACTTGAGAGAAGTAAATGTTTTTCCCGCATCAGAGATGATGCGAATCGGAACACCAAATATCGTCTTTAGCCTATTTAATTGGGGTATGATAAGGCTAGCTTTGGTACTAGGTAGAGCGATTAGGAACGTAAATTTCGTGATAGAATCAACAATTGTCAAAATATATTTATTTCCCTGTTTGGATTCAACAAACGGGCCCACATGGTCTAAATGTAACGTGTGGAAAGGTTGGGCGTGCTTGGGAATAGAGAATAAAAATCCCGGTTTCTTTCCTGACATTGACTTAAAACACTGGCAATGCAAACATGACTTAATATATTGGGCGACAAATCTTCTCATTTTAGAGAACCAATAGCGTTTTTTTAAACGCGCTAATGTTTTTTCTACGGCAAAATGTCCTAAATCAGCATGATTGGCTTACACTATTTGCCATCGACATTTTTTGGAACAAGCCAACGCCTGCCAAAATTAGTTAATTTAAAAATGCGTCCAGCTCGTAAATCATAATTATTTAAAATATCTGGGGACGCGTCACCTGATTCTAAACATTCCTTTATTATATATATTTTTTGTAATAGTACTGCGGACTGCATTGCAATCAGTTTTAATGATAAAATCGATAGCTAATAAATATTGACGTAATTTCGTTACAACTGTTACAATAGCTAACAATTCTAACTCAAATGAATGAAAACATTTTTCGATTGTTGTTGTTTGTCTGCTATAAAAATAAACTGGCTGTTCGCCTTTATCAGTTAGTTGAACTAAAATACCTTCGATACCGTCTCTGCTGGCGTCTGTAGCTGGTCGTGTGCCCCGACTTCCACGACCTTCGTTCCCGCTTGTCGCCTCGTGTGTGCCCCCCCCCATGCCCTCGCCACCATCCTTCTCCGCATTCAGTGTTGCCGTTCTATTACAATTGTAATAGATCTATTACTATTTTCAAGCATCTATTACTCTATTACCTTAGCGGTCCAATCTATTACCATTACTAATGTTATCATAAAACTGAGTATTTATCACAAATTACAAAAACTACATGTCCTATTTTAAAGATACTTTTATAAACGCAACCACAAACACTTTCCTGCTACTACTATGTAAACCTAGTCGATGTCAAAATTGTTAAATCACTCATGTTCCGTTTACCAGCAAACTGGTCTTTGTGTTGCTGTTTGTCATATTGCCCTCCCGTACTGAAACATAAGTAAAGAAGGAGATATCGAGATGCCGACTCGAACCTCGAATATATATCCGCTTTCTCTTTCGTTTGTCGGCATCACATTGTCGGCACTTTATTATGGACTTCCCCCTGTCCGATCGGCGATCTTATTTGGGACAGGGACTGGGAGTGCTCGAAGTTAATTTTCTAGATTTCTAGTGCGGTTATTAGTTTTGAATCTTTGCATTATTGATTGATTATTCATCATGGACAGGTAAAAATAGTAACACGCTTTAATTTCTTTAGGTACCATTTTTATATATATATTTTTTTAAGATTCGTAATAAGAACGCCTAAAAAGCGTGACGAAGATGTTAACAAATTTACAAAATATAATATGACATTTTTATGGCGAAAATTACGGATTGCCCCTATGCATTTGTAGCAAGCCACGGAAAAATCAATCTATTACAATTTTCAGAAATCTATTACTTTTTTGCAATCGATCTGTTACCCTAAATCAAAGTCATGTGGCAACACTGTCCGCATTACGTGATGCAGACCTCAACGCTTGGGTCATCAATTTCTTACACGGCCTTTCCTGACTGCCAAGCGTTCTCGCGTTTCTGCAGCTTAGGGGATGGGATGGATATTTTCTGTAACAAAGATATACAAATATTTATTACATATGCGACTACATTGCGTATATTTTCATTCACGTTGAAATCACTTCCAATGCATGCTGGTAGTGGACATGCGCTTCCTACCTGAATGGGAATGGCCTTATTGACTAACTTAACATTTCTATGGTACCCATAAATCAAACTAACAAAGATATCCCAATAACAATATGCTCATATTTTTCTTCCGCCAGGCCGTGTCGCTCATCGTCTGTCGCCCGCCGTGTTCGCGACCTTCAAATTTTGCTCCCGGCGCGCGGTAAAAAGTTTCACGTCAACAAGTTTTTTACCTGTTCCTGTACCCGGCACAGAGGTAACTTTAAGCATTACCAAATCTCCTATTGCGTATGGCCGTGCTGGACAGCGTTTTGCATCAAATCGTCGCTTTTGCATTTGTTGTTCTCGTTGGATGTGAGCTGCAATTTGTTTGCGAATTTTGGTGACATCAATAGGATTCGTTTGATTATTTGCAAACGCAGCATTAACTCGTACACGGAACCCCATGAGGGCTTCAATTGGCGTGACACCGATGGACTTGTTTACTGTACCATTAATCCCTATCTGAATATTACAAAGATTTGTATCATTAACATCTGCTCCCATTGTACCCATCGAGGAAAGCAGGGTTCTATTATACCTCTCCACTTGCCCGTTTCCTCGAGGTAATCCGACGGCGTTCAAATGATGAGTCGCGCCTATTTCAAGTATACATTTTCGGAACTTTTCGGTTTGATCAGAAATTATTCTACGGGGAACACCAAACGTTTTAAACATATCCCTTAAACTATCAATGACAGATTTTGTTTTTGTATTTTTAACAGGATAAATTAATAAAAATTTCGTAAAAGCATCTACAATAGCAATTAATTGAGTATTACCTTTGCGAGATTTAATAAAGGGCCCTAAATGGTCGATGTGTATAGTTTGGAATGGTTCGGGAGTTTTTGGGATAGGGTTTAGATAACCAGGTAATTTACCACTTGATGATTTGAAATACAAACAATTGAGGCAGTTCTTAACATATTTTATGGTAAATCGACGCATATTGGCAAACCAATATTTACTCGCAAGTAGTTCAAACGTTTTTGAAAATGCGAAATGTCCAACGTCATCGTGGCACAGATGCAAAATTTGGAAACCTGCTAGTTTTAGTAGTTTTGGTACGACCCAACGTAAGCCACGGTCGGTTATTTTATAAACTATACCACCTTTTAGATTATATTTATTAACTAACTTGTTTCTTTTTATTTTCGTCACCAGCTCGCAATACAATCTTAATATCCTGAATATCTAAATTATGTTGTTGAGCCGCGAGTAACCAGTCACTCTCTGTTATTGTTATCGACATAACTTTGTTATGCTGAATCGGTGGATTGCGGCTTAATGCGTCTACGGGCCGGTTTTTTTCCTGCTTGTTACTTTGATTGTTTGTTGACAATGAGATAAATTTTAACTGCTTGGTAACACGAAATTGGGTATTTTATCTAGTTTTTAACTTTTCGGTAGGCAACTAGTAGTTACTGTTAGTAACTAACTTCTCGCTGTACTCGGAAATCAAAACTTGTTTTCGAATTTTTCTATTAATTGGTTATGTTATGGTCTTCACTTTCAGCTTTTCGTTGTTGTTGTTTGTATTGATAATAAATATAGATTACAGATTATGGAAAAAAAGAAAGACAGAAGAGCGAATTTTACTGCAACGGATGTAGAAGTCCTCTGTGACTTGGTGGTTAATTATAAAAGCATCTTAGAATGTAAGAAAACAGATGCAGTTACCTGGAAATTAAAAGAGGAATATTGGAACAAACTGACGACTGTATTTAACTCTCGAACATTAGGGCTTCCCAGGACAGTAAAAAGTTTTAAAACAAAATATGATACTTTTAAAAAGGATTTGAGGAAAAAAATTTCCAAAAACAGAATGGAATTATATAAGACAGGTGGTGGAACTTTTAAAGAAATACCACTGACACCGTGCGAGGAAAAAATATATGGATTAATGGGGTTTAGCGTAGAAGGACTGCGAAGTGAAATGGACAGTGACAGTAAGTTTATGTCCAAATAATTATTAGTGTATCATGAGCCTCTCAGTTCTTAAGTTTTAAAATCCTAATAGCTGCTGATAAGCAGCTCATTATTCAATATGGGCTTCCATTAGTGTTTAAAAAATTTGTTGCTAAGTTTTTATTTATAATTTATTTCAGATGTAGCACAGAGCACAAACATCACACAGTTTCCTATGGAAGATCTCAGAATATGAAATAATAACTATTGAGACTGAAGTAAGTAAAGTTCTGTAAATATTTGTCTATGATCTATGATACGAATAACTTAGTTACTGTTTGATATAAAAGTTAATTTGTTGATTTTTTGAATAAAATATTTTAGT
>JAEQML010083365.1:0-10492 GCA_016904865.1 Pissodes strobi | reverse complement strand
TTATTTAGAAACTATTATGCCTCCTGAGTTTGTATGGCTAAATATCACTTTTCAACTCATCCGATATGGTCTAGTGGCTAGGATACCTGGCTCTCACCCAGGAGGCTCGGGTTCGATTCCCGGTATCGGAATAACCTTTTTTTTTTTAGTTTTTATTGCATAAAAATAACTTCATAGGTTGTTAACAATATTAACATATTTTTTCAATCCATAAAATTAAAACAAATTTAATATTCCCATTTTCATCACCGCATTAAAAAAAACGTCTTTATTTATGACCGGCCCGACCTTCGGGCCCTCTTCTCTTGTACGAAACTTGGATTTGATTTATTATTTTCGATGGTTAGTAATTACACGTTACACGGTGTATAATATAATGCATGATTTACGAGCCCCTCGGTATAATATTCCATTGATGGGTTTCTTTGTGCGTATAGTTGACGGAGACGCATAAAAAAGATTTAAGGAAGGTCAGGTTCCGATTAGGTTTACCGAAGCTGATTTTTTTATTGAAACAGAGATTACGAGGGGTGATACAAAAATAATTCGAAAGCGTTGCTTTTCAGAAATGTGCATGGGAGTCTCAACCTCCTATTACGTCGAAACGTCTTTGCTCAACAGGAAGTCAACAGATATAATTTTTTTTTAAGTAATTTGATTTCTGTTGATATTTTATATCAATAATTGTACGTTTCATGAACCGTCTGCTTGATGACATTTTAATAGTCGTTTTTATAATCGTTTTGGTATTGTTTTCAAAAATTTTTCGTTTTTTAAGTTTTATGCCAACTAGTCCTATATGTTCATGTTTTATTTCAATAATATCAGACAAATCTATTAGTACGTATACAACAAGTATACATAAAATTCCAATTTTTATAAAATATATTATATTTTATAAAAATAGGAATTTTTTGGTGTTTTTTAAGTTATTATTGGTGAAACAAAAAATATCCATAAATCTCTTGACGCTATATATTTTACATTTATTTCGAGTATAATATATTTTAATAATTACACGGTGACCACGAGATTGTCTATCACTCCGGCATTATATGATCATCCTATATTTATTTAGCGTATGGCACCTTCAAATCA
Source organism: Pissodes strobi (assembly GCA_016904865.1). Lineage (NCBI taxonomy): Eukaryota > Metazoa > Arthropoda > Insecta > Coleoptera > Curculionidae > Pissodes > Pissodes strobi. Next base: position 9,394 of record JAEQML010083365.1, on the reverse strand, counting down.
CAGAGAGAAAGACAGTAATATAGATAAAATATAAATACACAAATATTTATTTATTTATTTATTTGTCCACGTAAAAAACTTTACAATTTTATGATATAAAAATCACAATAATTAACTTACAGCTAACAATTTCTAACTATGTAAATTAACAATAACAATACATTTTACACAATTACTTAGGAAAAAATACATCACTGACTAGCAATACAACTCTAAAATACGGTATGCCAAACTAGAAACTTATAAGGCATGTAGATGTACCCCAACTTTCATGATCCTCCAATACTACCAATGTCGAAAGTAACTCTAAAACTAAAAATTCAGTCACCGATTCATGTGATATCTCAATTATCTTTTTAACTTTGGCAATGATGATCCAAAAAAGTCGATGCTTGCAGACCTAACCATCTGAGATACTGACTCCTTCAAATCACAATTAGTGTGGTGGTGAGGGATATAAAACAATTCTCGATTACGTCCATGTCTTGAGCCTGCACTCAGAATTATCAACTCAAGCAATGAAGGACAATCAATAGAATCATGAATGATGTTATGTAGGAAAACCAAGCAAGAGCATGACCTTCTAGCGTCCAGCGTCTGCAAACCCAAAAAAATCAAAGTGGTCCCCTCTTTGAAGACCAAGCCGGTAAGCCACAACCCTCAGGAACTTATTTTGAACACCTTCGATCCTGTTTATAGCATTCTGGTAGTCCGGTGACCAAACTACAGAACAGTACTCAAGAATTGACCTCACAAGTGAACAGTATAGTACTTTCAGAATTTCTATTGAAAATTCACCAGATAACCGGCAGACAAATCCCAACATCTTTTGAGCCTTCAAAACCATTCCCTGAACATGATCCATATACGACAACTTGCTGGTCAAATACACTCCAAGATCGCAAATAGCTGACACTGTTCCTATCTGTTCTCCATTTAGATAGTAATCTCCAGCAATAGGATGTAAAGTTCTAGCAAAAGTAATATGGTGACATTTACCAACGTTCAAAGACATTTTATTGATATAACACCACCTATTAAAGTTAGAGAGATCACTCTGTAACATTGCCATATCGTCAGGTGACCCAATTGGGTGAAAAATCTTCAAATCATCAGCAAATGACAAGAAGCTGCTGTTCTCCAAATAGTCTCCTATATCGCAAACAAATAAGTTAAACAACAGTGGGCCACAGTGAGACCCCCGAGGTACTCCAGATGAAACATCAAATCCATAAGATATAGTTGTGCCACACTTGACTGCCTGGCTCCTACCTGACAGAAAGCTCTTAAATCACTCTAACAAATCACCACCAATACCAAATGATTGCATTTTGGCGAGAAGAAGTGTCAAGTCAACTCTATCAAAGGCTTTGGAAAAGTCTGTGTAGACATAGTCGACCTGAATCCCCTTCTCTAAGCGAGTACTGATGTAATGTTGATAAATAAGCAGGTTAGTGGTGGTTGACCGACCCCTCATAAAACCATGTTGCTCCGAATTTATAAAATGTTTAAAATCCCAAGTAAGGTTTGATGTTATAAGCCTATCAAACAACTTGGGAATCTGAGATTGGGAGCACACCGCCTTATAGTTAGTTACATCATCTCTGGGCCAAGATTTATAGATTGGTCTCAGAAAACTAAATTTCCACTCATCGAGAAAGGTTGCACTAGTCAAAGATCTATCGAACAAGGCTGCAATCGGGTTGGTCAAAGTGAATATGCACTTTTTAATAAGAAACATGGGAACGCCATCAGGACCACAGGAAATCTTTGGGGGCAAGGAAGGAACAGCCTCAATAACCTCAGCACAATCTATATGGTATGATGAAACATCCAACATGTCTTAAATGGGGTAGCTGGGAGCATCAGAAGAAACTTCATTTCTATAGACCGCCGAAAAAAAAATGAGGCACAAAGATTAATAAGCTGTTGTTTGTCATATTAGATCACCAAAGCGAACAATTTCTGGAATATTGTGATTATTTCTCTGGTCATTCACAAATGACTGCACGATAATATCAATGGCAGAATGCTGCCTACAATTAAAAAACACAGGATCAGAAGCATCCTGGACAACCAAGCTGGAAAGGTCTGAAAACACCAAGTCGAGAAGCACGCCTCTGCTGTTTAAAGTGCTATTAAATTGAGAATAGTGATAAAAACCAAGGCAGTTAATAAATTCATGTGCAGGGCAGTTTTCACGTGCATTAACTGAGATACCAAAGTCATCATTGCACCATTCAACATCAGGTAGGTTAAAGTCACCAGCAAGCAGTAACTTACAATTTGGAAAATTATCATATACATACTCAATACAATTGCGAAGACCAGAATAAATATCATTTCCTGAGTTAGGGGTCACATAAACACACCCTACAATCAAAATACCAGTCAAAAATTTTAAACTTACAAATATTATTTCTTCATTTACAAATGGAATGTCTACCTTAGTTGCATTTACATCTTTCCTTACAATAATCATCGATTATTACCTGTCATCTCTCTGTCCGTTCTAAAGACATGAAAATTACTGGGATATATCTCTTCATCTCCAAAACTGCTGTTCAACCATGTCTCCGACAACATCATAACATCATAAGAACAACAAGACACAGCCTGTCTGAGATCAGCTAACTTGGTTCTAATACCACTTGCATTATGATAAAAAACATGTAAGTTTTGAGCTACTTCATGTCTTATGCCGGGAGAGTCAGATCTTCTTGATGCTACATTCCGGCTGCCTCTTGAAAATTTAATCTGCTCTTATTATCTGCATTTTCAGAAGAATGAATATAAAACTTTCGTAAAACCACACCCACTGGCCACAATAATGATGACATAATGGTGTCTCTGTAACGAAACTCAACTTCAATCTTAAAAGATGAGCTCCGACATATAGTCCGCAATTTTTCAACTAAGACTTCTTTTAAGGGATAACATTTACTTAAAATATGCTCTTTTATAAATTCTGGAGAAATATCTTTTTTAATTTTACCCAAATATATGCTAGCTTTATTGACACTGTCTACAAGCTTATAGTTCGCCCAGCCGTTGTTGACCCTCGAAACGCATGCAATTGCATGCGTTTCGAGGGTCAACAACGGCTGGGCGAACATTACCAGTAAGTTTGACAGCAGCAAAATTGTCTTTATCTGGAAAAACTCCAGTACCCAAAACAATATTGGCTTATGCATGGTTTGCCTTAGTGGTCCTCGTCCTATTAGTATTGTTTTCATCACCTGATTTTCCAGTAGAAATGGAAAGATTATAGGAAAACTCATTCCTGTTGATATTTTTTTTCAAACTCCCATTAACATCTACCGGGCTACATGACACATCTTGTGGGGCTATATCATTACTCACTCTCCTTACAGGAACATCAGACTCAGATATAGTAGGCAAAGCAACCAAATTTTCGCCTCTCGAAGGAAAACCAGCATTTTCCAACTTTGAGGTTAGGAGTTTGTTTTTATTTTGAATTGAAGTCATTTGCTCTTTTAAACCATCTACAGTTGACTTTAAGGTATTAATGGCACTATAAATTGACTTCAGCATATCACAGATTGGATCACTTATTGAATTAATGAACTCTGTTGATGTAGAAGCATCACAAAACTGGACTTCGCGTGAACACGCACTGCATACCAATTTATTGTAACCAACAACTTTTAGCCCCTTGGCTCTTACTGCACATGCACCATGATAGTAAGCATTGCACTTTACACACTTTATTTCACCTTTTAAGGTCCTAGAACAATCTTTACAAATATTTTTCTGAGGAGGATTTGGCGACGATGTTGACGTCGTCGCCATCTTGAATGAATATATGTAACATTAATCACAAACATACACTAGTCTAGAATATATTCAATTGCACTGTGGGGTCGCGTTCAGAAGATCTGTGGAATGGCCAGGGTAGAATCTCAGAGCGCATTTCTGCATAATGTAGTGGACCGTGTATCTGTTGGCACCACAGTCACAATGTGGGGAGGGTATTTTATCCCCATTTGTGGAGCGAATCCGCACATCGAACGTGTCCTGTTCTAATACACCCATGTTTGACAGGGTAAGTCAAATCCCGGTATTTTGATATTAAGGTTAAGTACATTTCGGGCGTGATCTGGGGCCTTATCCTCCCATTCCGTTCGTTATGCCTGCCTCAGTGAGGGTAAAGCCGGAATCTTGTAAGCTTTTTACCCTAACGAGAGCAGGATGTCTGGACCGTAGCCTATTAAGTTCTATGTACTCTGCAGCAGAGTATACTAGCCCCAAGGCAGAGTAGTGTATAGTAGAAGCTGTGGACCCCCATGTGGTACCACAAAGCTTCTGAATGATGTTATTTCTCGTTCGAATTTTAGCAGCTGTATTTGTGAGATGTTTTTTGCAGGTCAGAGTTCTGTCGAGGGTTACTCATAGTTATTTTGGAGTTTTGTTGAAAGGTAGAGGCATCACTTAAGTTCTTTCCTGGTTAGTTTATTATTAAGGTGGAAACACGAGGTGTCTGTTTTAGTTGAGCTGGGTTGGAGCCTCCATTTACGAAAATAATTTCGTAGAATTACTAAGTCTCTAGTCAGTACTTCCTCACTGGCTACCATGCTCTTGTCTTGTGTTGTTGCGCAGTCGTCGGCATATTTGAACTTGTTTGATGTAGTCGCAGCCATATCCGCAACATATAGGTTGAAAAGTAGTGGGGCTAGCACTGAGCCTTGTGGGAGACCGTTATTGAGCTTCATTTGCCTGCTTTGGTTATTGCCCAAAGTAACTTGAAAAGGTCTGTTACCGATCATTTGATCTATGAGATTAGCTGTTTTTAGACAGGGTATGATTTGCAGGAATTTAAAGATTAGTCCTTGCCTCCATGCAGTGTCGTATGCTGCTGTTAAGTCGACAAAAACTACCGATGTTTTTAGTTTTCTTTGGAAGCCGGCCTCTATATAACTAGTTACAGAAAGAACTTGATCCGTGCAGCTCCGGTTTGGTTGAAAGTCTGCCTGCTCTATTCGGATGTTTTCAAGAATGGTTTGACTAACCCTATTATATGTGAGCCTTTCGAGGAGCTTTATTATAGAGCGGTAGCTCTGAGGATCATTTCTAGGTTTGCCAGGTTTTAGTAAGGCGACGATTTTTTGCCCTTTTAAGGAGGTAAAGCATGTTTCTCTTTGTAGTATATCGGTGAATAATCCTGCTAGCCACTCTTTACATAACTTCCGCAGTGGAGATGAAACTTCGGGTGCATACCATCAAGGCCTTGGGTTTTTCTAGCTTTCACGTCTTTCAATGTCATGGAAATGTCTTCAGTTGTGAAAGGATGCCTCTTTGAGTTCTGTAAGCTCCTTTTTAACTTTAATAGTGTGTGCTCGATCTTGTGAGGTTCTAGATGTTTTAGTGATATGAGTTGCAATCACGTTTGGTGAGATGGAGCTAGATACACGTAAGCTTTTGCTTCCACCACCCAGTTTTCGCAGTAATGGCCATGCTTTACGGCTAGATCTTGTAAAGTCCAACTGCTCAACAGTCTTTGTGTTTGCTGCATTCAAACTGTTCATCCCCGATTTCCCTGTTGCCATTCTCCATAAACTGCTTGTATAGCTGTTCGCAGTTTTGGCTCCATCCTGGGATGTATTTTTTCCCGAACCTTTTGGGGATACTGGCTTTAGCTGCACCTATTGACGCAGCAAAGAATCTTTCGTAGTTCTGGTACTTTGGTTCTATTCATCCCAAGCATTTGTCGAGGTTTTCCGTAAATTTAGACCAGTTGGCTTTCCCGAAGTTCCATCTAGAACGGGGGTATGAGCATATCAGTGGGATGTTTAACCCTACTTCTATGATCACAGGTCGATGTTGGGAGTGCGGGAAATCATCAAGGACCCTACGAGATTCAGCCAGAGGTTGATCATCGCTATCAATTGAAACGAAGCATATGTCAGGGCAGGTTTCGGTTCCCCACGATGCTGATTTAAATGTACATCGATCTTTGGCGTCGAAAATTAGGTAGGTATTCTGATTTTCCGCCTACTTCATCATGTCTTCTCCATTCTGGTCCGATTCCCTATATTTCCAGAGTTCGCGGTGGCTATTTAGATCTCCGACATATATGGCTGGATGGTCAAAGGTTTGGAGGGTTTGTTGAGGCCACTGCTTTGCGGGAGGCTTATAAATGGTATTTTTTGTGGTTTCGCCAACTTTCACAATAACCCAATGTATCTCATTTGTTGTTCATTCTGATTTCACGGACGTAAGTTGCTATTCTATAGAACTTGTGATAGGTGACACCAATCAGGTCATAGCCAGATATTTTACCTCTCGATCTCAGTTGCTCTGCATTCTCAGTGTGAGTTTCTTGGATTGCGACCACGTCAATATTGTTATTCAGTAAAATCTTGTATAGAAACTGGCATTTGGCTCTGCTTATGCTTTCGATGTTAAGTTGGCAAACTCGGATGTTTGGACCAAATTTTATTGTCGCTTGGTCTTCACAATGACCAGTTTGATCGTCTCTTCCATGAGTCATCTTGATTTGATATGACCAGGAGATCCCTAGGAATTGTCTGGTCGCCAGTATTGTGCTAGTTCATTTAGCGTTACCCAGACAGGGTGCACGTGCAGTATTACTACTACGGACGCGAACTAGCATTAGGTACACCCCATGACGATCTTCCTAAACTAACCCAGACATGAAAAGTCCAGTTAATAATCTGGTTCACGAAAGAACAATTGATTATTATTAATAAATTACGGTTTAATAGGAAATAACTCAAAGTTTCTTATTGTAAATACACATGTATACAGGGTGAAACAAATTCGCTTCTCCCCATTAGGATCTCGGAAACTATAAGAGATACGAGGTGGGTTAAATTGGGGCAAAGTTGCACAATTTAAGGGTGATTTACATGCCGATGCCGTCGAGAAGTTTAGAAAATTAGTTATTTTATTTTTATTTTTTTTCCTTTGTTTGAAGAGATAAAGTAAAATAAATGTCACATTATTGTTGCCACTTTTTCTCCTCTACAAGATGGCAGTATCAAATTCCAAATCCGACGTTTCGCTTCATCAACTTATTTTTTTTAAATACGCACCTGAATTTTTTAGTTAATTTTTTAAAAGCCTTTGATCTCCCAAAACCAAAGATGTATTACACTTATCAATAAATCAACAAATTTAGATTTTTTCCATAAGAGATAATGTGTTAGACTAGACATCAGAGACGGAGCGATCTCTTTTGATCCAATTTCACTTATGACACCATTTGTTACCACTATCTAGCAAGTGTGATATGTCGTTGGTTTTGGGAGATCAAAGGCTTTTAAAAAAATAGAAAAAAAATGCAGGTCCGTATTTAAAAAAATGAAGTTGATGAAGCGAAACTTCGGATTTAGAATTTGATACTGCCATCTTGTAGAGGAGAAAAAGTGGCAATAATAATGACATATTTATTTTACGTCATCTCTTCAAATAAAGGCAGAAAAAAATAAAAATAAAATAGCTGATTTTCGGGGTTTTTTTTACGGATATCTCCGGAAGTAGACGGAATTTTCTAAATTTCTCGATGGCATGTGAATCACCCTTAAATTGCCCACCTTTTCCCCAATTTAATCGACCTCGTATCAATTATAGTTTCCGAGATACCAATGGTGCGCTTCGAATTTGTAACACCCTGTATTTGTATACATCTAGATGCCCTTTGCAAAATGGCGGCGCTAGAACAACTTTTTCTAAAATTTTAACATAGTTGTGTTACTGATTGTTTTTATCATAAGAAAATTATGACTTAAGCTGTAATCGGTAGCGGATTTGGAAAAAATCAATTTATATTCAAGCTAAGCTCCAAAATGAATTATTTAGACGGACAAAGATAGTTTAATTGATTACCTACTGTTTAATATGCTGTTCATAGTTCTCTAATGAGGCGGCGGGCGGGTGGCGGAAAACATTTTTAAATTTAATAAATAAATAAAAACATCAGTGGCGGTTGAATTCGGAGAGACGCCCCTATCTGGTTATCGGACGCCTAGTTCGAATCCAATCGACCGTTACGTGATATTTCCGAGTTTATTCCACCGACGCGACGCGACGCGACAAAAAAAACAGGCAAACGAAAGAAAACGATAATTTTAAATTTAATCAAACGACACGAGGCAAATCAAATATTATCGCGGCGCCGCGCCGGTATTTATAAGCCGCAAAGCCAACAACGCTTTATCTGGGCGCTTCAATGTCAATGTCTTCGGAGGCGTTGAACCATCGACGTAAAGTTCACCAATAACAATAATTATTGTTTACGATGAATGGTGGGGAACTAAAGCGGTTTTACACAATTTTTTACAACTATGCGGAGAATTTTTCTTTAAGGTTTGCCCGATAATGGAAGAGTTTTTTTTTGTATTAAGAACTGCTAAATAATTGTCACACGGCTTCAAGTTTGAACTTGAACTTGAAAAATGTTATGTAAACAGCAAACTTATATCAAGTGAATCAAGTAATGCTTCGGTCTTCAGCAAATTTTCAAATATAAGTTCTCAGTGCAGGCACTTCAGTTTTGACAGACTTTGTCTCACACCAAATCCGCCCATCCAGTGATCACGTGCCTGTACAGGTGCGGTATTTTTTGGATGCCCTAAAAGTATAACCTGAAACTTAACAGGCGCTGAAGTCCAAAAAATAATACCAACATTAAATAGGCAATACTAATCCTAAATAAGACACAGCACAATTACATTTATTTAAGTGGTTATGGCACAAAGTTCTTAAGGTGCAAGGATCTAAATTAATTAAAAAATTCTAATTTTGTTCCAGATATTCGATGTTCTATTATGTAGAAATAATTTTAATTAAATAAACTACAAACAATATGCAAAAAAGTATATAATATTATACAGGGTGTATTTTAATAACATGTTTATATTTAAGAAGGTTATTCTTGAGTTCATCAAAGTCTTATGTTTTGAATTAGAGGGTGCTAAAGTGTGCCCCACCCGAGTACTTTCCAAAACCGAACGAATGAAATTGTAGGAACTAAGCAAAGTTAAAAAAACTCTGAGCTTATTTATCGTGCACATCGAAAATATTAAGGTTAAAATCTTCTGCAACAAAACACAGACAATTATCATTTAAAATAATACTTAAAACAATCTCAAGCTTATCTAAAAAACTATGTACAGCGTTGATTTCAAATCAAATCAAATCAAATATGCTTTATTGTCAGAAGATTTTCTCTCATTGACAAAGCTGTTTAAAAAGAAAACTTAACACTAATTCATATATGTAGCATGTAACTGTAATTTTTAAATTCTGACATACAAAAAAAGATTAAAATGGTAAAAGTTAATATATAAAATAAATATAACAAAATACAATTAGAAGTCAAAGCATTACAGGTAATTCAAACTAACAACCC
>JAEQML010083364.1:0-10493 GCA_016904865.1 Pissodes strobi | reverse complement strand
CGCGCGTCGAGTGCAAAAATTCTGTTTCGGTATTGTGGATAAAGCTCAGTTTTAGTGCATGTTGCCGAAGGTTCCAAACCCCAACATACCCGTGTTTTAGCTTTCATTTGTATTTTTATTCATAAATTTACCTGTATTAGCAAAAAGTTATAGCAATTTCATGATTGTGCTATTTTACTCAAAAAAAATTATATCCAAATTTCTCTTCTCAAAGGTCTCAGATGTCCCATTTTTTTGACATGGGCAAAACCTGATACCTACCAAAAGTTCTTGTCCGATTTTGATTTATCTTTATAATGTTCACCAAAATATATAGGGTAGGTAGGTAGTGAAGTACCTTTTATAGCATAATTATTGTTGTAAAGCCTAAGTAACAGTTTAAAAAATTTTGTTTAAACCGAGGTATCAATAAAAAAGCCATTATATTTTTTTGAAGCGAAAGCTTCTTTAGGCGCGTTTTGCGTTTTTTCCTGGGTATTGAATTCAGTAAAGCCGTCACGCGTCACGCTCGGATATGTATGGCATGTTCCCGAACTTGGTACGAAGTAGTTCTCGTGATCCTGATCAAAAGTCTTCATGGGCACAAAAAATTCCGCCATTTTGCATTTTAAATAGGTCCTATGTTAAAATTTCTATAATAGTTTTTAAAATGATTTAATATAAAAAATCAATGTGCCATTATGAAGACTTTTGATCAAGATCATGAGAACTACTTCGTACCAAATTTTCAGACGATTTGACCGGGACCACTTTTCTTATCTTTTTGTGCGGGGGCCTTTAATGATAACCATTTTTAGAAGAAAAAATATGCAAAGCGATGTAATAAATGTAACTAAAACTCAAGCAAGTTCCAATGGATATTTCCGAAGGTAAGTTTTATTTTTGACAAATGAATGTTAAATAATTTCAATACCAATAAAAATTATTTATTGAAGGAAATCCACGAATATTGTGAAAAATGCATCACCTGATTTGATTATTGAAAGGGAGCCTAAATCGATTGTTGATTGGTAATTTTAATGTTTTATGTTATAATTTTGCTTACTTTTTACTCAAAAAAGTAAATTTTAGCATTTCAGCTAACATAAAAAAAGAAGGCGTTGCAGTAGGAAGAATATTTGACGTTTCACACTTGTTTTCACCAATATTTGAAAACAAACGTTCACCATTCGATTGTTCCATTGCTGATATGGAGATTGTTGCGGAAAAACGATTTGGTTTACATCGCATTTTTGTTTAAAGTGTAAAATGTGTGGAATTAATCAAGAAATTTCTACCGAAAATACAAACAATTTGGAACAAATTTCTATCAATTCTGCTCTAACACTAGGAGCCGTGTCATCAGGAATAGGAATAGGATATTAGTGCTGCAATTAATATGCCAATGATGTCGGATAAAACATATGGAAAATGTCATGAAGAAATTTCATCCATAATTTGCGAGACCGCGGGGAAATCCATGGAAGATGCAGCTAACGAAGAAGCTGAAATTGCTAAGAAAATCTACAAAGCTTAGAGAATTATGTGGTAAGTTTTTAAAATGTGAGAAATTAGCCACCGACTTAAAAAATGCACCTTCTCATGTTTTTGGCGAACATGAAATATGCAACGCCCTTAAATATTTTTCATGTACTAAAAAAGACAATGAAAAAAATTATGTACCTGAAATGAAGGAATGTGGATTGTTCCAAGACATTGAAGGGTGTATTCAACGGCTCCTGAATAACACCAGAAGCCTTGTTTTAAATATGGATAACAATTTAGCTGAGCATTATAATTCAGTAGTTTGCAAATTTGTTGGCGGGAAAAGAATTAATTATTCTTTGAGAGGATCATATTCAACTCGGTGCAATGCTGCTGCTATTTCGTTTAATGCAAGCGATAATTATTATTCCGTAATACTCAAGGCAATAATTAATAAAAGTCTAAGCTTTTTTACAAAAAAATTTAAATCCCTAAAAAGAAAACGTACAGCTTGCTTAAAAAAAAGTAGGCTTTTCCAACAAAGGAGGTCAAAACCAGCGGTTCTGCCTGATAACGATTATGGCCTTATTACCGACAAAATACCCAATATGACAGAAAGCGAATTTAATAATAAAAAAGATGAATTTTTAAAAAAATTATACGAAACGCCAGATGAAATTAGTCACTTGCAAGATATAACGTGAAACCAAGCTAGTAGCCAGCATTGGCTTCAAGAAAGGGCAATAAGAATTACGGCATCAAATTTTGGAAAAATTTCCGCAGCTACGGAAAGCACTTCCTGCGCAACACTGTAAAAAATCTTATTTATTCTAATTTTTTTGGAAATATATCCACTAAACACGGAAAATATTCCGAGCTTATTGCTCTCACACAACTAGAAGAATTTCTTAAAATGAAAATTCAAAGATGTGGGCTCTTTATAGATAAAAAAATTATTTTATAGGGGCTAGTCCAGATGGAATTCTCGGCCAAAATTTTATGGTCGAAATAAAATGCCCCAGTTCCATAAAGGACATGACCGTAGAAGAAGGCATAAACACATGGAAAATCATGTATGCTAAATTAGATCAAAACAAAAAAAAACTCATGAATATTTTTACCAAGTACAGGGACAACTGGCAAATACTGGCAAGGAAAAATGTTATTTTTGTATTTGGACAAGAAAAAACTTTTTAACAGAAGCGGTAAGATTATTGATTATTCCCAGGTTAAATACCAAATTATTAAAAAATATATACAGTGTATACATAAAGTATGGAACAAATTCATTATTTAATAATCCAACACGATTTCGGGTATATTTCGGGTTTCTTTTATATCTTAGGGTTTAAATTTTACGACGTGTTAAAATAGTCTATTTTCAAATATAAATATTTTGTTAATAATTGAATATAGATATGGGACATTTTTAAATTCAAATTTAAAATTCAAATTCATTTATTCATGCCAATATCTTATACCGCTTATACACGTCAATAGGGTATATAAAGTTTAACATTAAAAAGTTAATAATACAATTTACAATTTAAAATTCGTTGGAAATAAATTCATCTATTGAGTAAAACGCTTCATTTATTAATACATTCCTAACACTTGATTTGTAAGTTTTGTAGTCCATGAAAAAGATAAAAAAATTTCTGGAAAATCTAGTATGTAATATTATACAGTGTTTCAATAAAAAAAACTTCTTAATGAATTACCCTATATACATATAAAATTTATATGACAAAAATTGCACATTGTATAATTATAACATACTTACCTTACTTAGATACATGCGCGAGGAAACGTTTTGGATCATTAAATAATGAATTTGTTCAATATTTTATATCTTACTGTATATTTTTTAGATTTTCAGAGACCAGAAATTTTGGGATGAGATGTTTCCAAAATTAAAATCATTTTATTTCCAATGTTTAGTGCCAGAACTAATTGATCCTCAACATCCAAGAGGCCTGCCGATAAGAAATCCACAAAGAGACTTTTAAATAAAGTAAAATATTTATAAAATTCCTAACACGACTTCTATTTCTTATTTTCTGGATATTTCCATTCCGGTCGGTAAAAAATAGAAATGTTTAAATATCTTCAAGTTGCGTTTTAAAAATTCGGTTCCTAGCTAGAAATTTTTGAGTTTGTATCAGTACGGTGACCAGATTTTTCAGTTTAACGCTTTATTTAAATATTCTGACAGTTTGTGCTAACCCGGTAGATAAAAAATAATAATGAACTTACCCTTTGCGCTATGACAGGCCTTGTCTCTAGAAGGTTTTGATTCTATGTTTTTTTTTAATCAAGATAGTGACTAATATAAAATTAAAGTAGGTACCTTACCTACAAATTGAAATAAATAAAATAAATTAAAATTAAATACATTTATAAACACAAGGTTTCATTTAAATGTTCTAAAAAGAAGAATATAAACTTTAAATTAAATCAAACCCATCGATTTATTACATCATGTATATCATATTATATCATAATTATCATATATTATATGATATAAAAGCTTGGGCGAGATTTACTTGAGTAAATTTATTTTATCAAATACCTAGTATATAAAAATTTTTTCTTAGAATTACTTGTGTCAAGATAAATTTACATAAGCATTGTATTTTTGTTTATTCACACAGGTAAATCTCGCGACAAGCTTTTATATCATATAAATTGTATGATGTAATAAATTGATGAATTTGATTTAATTTAAAGTTTATTTTCTTCTATTTAGAGCATTTAAATAAAAACTTGTCTTAAAAATATTTTTTATTTTTTAGATTTCGTTAAACATATCTCTAAAGTGTTCTTAGTGTTCATTTTATTTAATGCGTCATTCTTGCATGGTCGTTAGCCTGTGACATGACACAATTTAAATTCAAAATTTGGCTCCTCCTGAATACGGCCTCCCAGCTAAAAAAATACAATAATTTTACATTGTCTTTGGACCTATATAGGAATGCAAATTTTCAGCTTGATATAAAAGTTTAAATTCAAGATTTGGCCTCCTCCTAAATACAGCCCTGTGCCAGCTCAAAAACACGATAATTTTACATATTACATCGTCTTCTATCCTAAATATGTATGCAAATTCGCAGCTTGATACGACAATTTAAATTTAAGAATTGGCCCCCTCCTCCTAAATTTACCAGCTCAAAAACACACAATTTTACATTTTACATTGTTTTCGGTCCTATACCTATACGTATGCAAATTTGTAGCTTGATACGACAATAAATTCAAGATTTGGCCCCCTCCTCCTAAATACGGCCATGTACTAGCTCAAAAACACGATGATTTTACATTGTCTTCCGTCCTATAAACGTATGTACATTTTCAGCTTAATAAGACAATTTATATTCAAGATTTGCCCCCTCTTCCTAAATACGGCCATGTACCACCTCAAAAACACTATAGTTTTGCATTGTCATCCAAACTAAACGTGCATGCAAACTTTCAGCCCAATTGGTTGGGGATAGCTGTTTCAAAATTCAGTTGCAAGATTTGACCTAAACCAATACATAAATAAAAGCTTGTAATAAAAGTCGGTATCAACAGAGCAGTTGATATACTACGCCAATGGCTTGAGTTATTCTGTCTCGACTGCGAAATACCGCACGTCGGTCGGCAGCTCGCGCGTCGTACGGAAAACATCACGAAATCTCTAAACGCGGGTCGCTCCGGAGTCCTCTTAAAGCACTTTCTTTAATTTTACGTTTTTTAGATGAAGGTAATTCAACCGTAATAATGAATTGCATTACTTACGATGAAAAGATAATGTCTCTTTTAAATGACGGTAATTACTCAATGCTAAATAATGATCCAACAGACCGTATTGAGAGACAGATATACAATATGTTAAAAAACACAAAAATCAATTCAATGTAATGGAAAGATTCAAACTGACACCACACAATAGTAAAACACCTCATTTTTATGGAGTACCAAAAATACATAAACTAAATATTCCTCTACGTCCAATAGTCAGCTGTATCAAATAACACACCCCATTACTAAATATCTGCTCAACATTCTTAATCCACTTGCTAGCAACACTAACTCATATATAAGAAACTCAAAACATTTTTTAGAAAAACTATCACAAATTAATTTAAATCCTAACCATAATCTGGTAAGTTTTGATGTTGTTAGTCTATTTACCAATGTACCTGTTGATAAAACTTTAAATATTGTAAGAAGTAAATTAGCAAATGATACTAACCTTGGTGAACGTACAAAACTTAGTATTGACACAATACTCGAATTACTTACTTTTTGCGTAAAAACTACTTCTTTTCAATACAATACCAATTACTATCAAGAAAACAATGGTATGGCTATGGGTTCGCCTTTATCACCTTTATTAAGTAATATTTTTATGGAAAATTTTGTTGAAAATTATCAATATAAACCTTTAACTTGGTGGCGTTATATAGACGACATTTTTTCAATTTATCCATATAACGAACATAATAACTATCTTATTGATTTCATTGAAAAATGCTTTATTGATTTTGAACAACCAAATATTAGACAAAATCAAAATAAACCTATTACGAACATCTTTATTCATTATATTCCTGGTTTATCAGACAAAATAAAACGAATAGGTAATAAATTTAACATTCGTACTATTTTCAAAACAGAAAATACCCCTAGATCCAAACTAACCAAAACAAAACCATTAAATGAAAATGAAACTACTCAAAATGTTATCTATAAAACACCATGTGAATGCACTAAATTTTATATAGGTGAAACCTGTAGACCATTATCAAAACGTATAAAAGAACACCAAACTTATGTTAAAAATCCACAATTCCACAAACCACATATTTGTCAACATGCATTTGATAACAATCACAACGCATCAAGTATTTTAGCAAAGGAGCCTTCATCTAAAAAACGTAAAATTAAAGAAAGTGATTTAATTTTATTAAATAAAGATGAATGTATTGCTTCATCTTCTGTTAGTTTTAATAGCACATGGTTACCTTTGCTAAAAACTGAAGTTGATAAGGGACACTTAAAAATTAACTAATCCTTTCAACAAAAATCATTATATTCTTCCTAAGCGAATAACACCAAATTGTAGATATATAAAACTTGAAAAACAAATTAATTTACCAAATAACACCTCAATATCAGACTAAAGATCAGTAACAAGTAATTAATTATTGCATCATAATTGTCATCTTGTCAAAGTCAATTCAAAGCTTGACAATCTACAAGAGCTTTTTACTGTTTTATTGTATTTACTAACCATTTTTTTTAGTTTTTTTGCTTTTCTTGACAACGGGAATAGATTTATTTCCCGAAACGTTGAAGTTATCTAGGTATTTCATTAGGGTCACTAAACTAGCACTTGTGCTGTTTACATCCTGGAGCCAGAGCCGAAGAGGCTCTATAGAACAAATTCAAACGGATAGTGAAAAGAAACCCTGGGTCTTGTGACATATAGGTATCTACGATTTCGCGAATTATTTTTTTTTCACTAGAAAGGGGGTGTCCTATAGAGTAGTTTAAGCCAAAAAAATCGGAGGATCCCCCACATTTGAGCCGAAAAAAAGCCCCCAAAGTTCGAGTTTTGAGGTTAATTGACGTAGAACGGACAAAGTTCCTCTACTACTTTCCCAGGTTGAACGTGAAAATAATGAAACTGAACGTGGAAATAATGACAAAGGCCTGGTACAATGTTGCCAAAAGTTGCGCATTTGAGCCGATTTTGGGTAAGCACTTTTCCTTTTGTTGAGCCCCGGAGCGACCGGAGGTGATGCGTGAAGTGAAATATTGCTTTAATGATAAATATATTTGGGTTTAGAGCTGACGTTCAGTAATCATCGCCACACGTTATTAATGTTCTAATATGTTTTGAATGGTGGACAGTGGAATATATTCGCGGAAACACATGCACGCTGCTGTATATCCACGATAATACGGCTCTTGGAAAAAAAATCCAAGCCTTTCTTCACGCAAGTGCGTAGGGGCTTAAACGAGACGAAGCTAACCAAAGTTAATCTAACCAAACCAAAGCTAACCCAAACTAACTAAAGCTAACCCAAACTAACCAAAGCAAACCCAAACTAACCAAAGCTTACCGAAATTGTTTCGCGTACGCTTTAAAGGCTTGCGCTTCTTCACGCAAGTGCGTAGGGGCTTAAACGAGAGGAAACTAACCAAAGCTAACCCAAACTAACCAAATCTAACCCAAGCTGACCGAAATTGTTTCGCCTAGGCTTGCGTGAAGAAAGGCTGCGCTTCGCGCGAGCCTTTCTTCACGCGAGTGCGTACTGGTTTAAACGAGACGAAACTAACCAAAGCTAACCCAAACTAACCAAAGCTAACATAAACTAAACAAAGCTAACCCAAACTAACCAAAGCTAACCAAATTTGTGTCGCCTAGGCTTGCGTCTTCACGCAAGTGCGTAGTGGCTTAAACGAGACGAAACTAACCTAAACTAACTCAAAAAATTTTTGAGGTATTATGTTTAGAAAAATATTTATAATGTAAAACAGAAACATGTTTTCGTGTAACTGATTTCAGTTATTCTAGTCGAAAAAATGAAAATGATGCATTTCCGCAAACATTTTTTTTATGATTTTGTATTTGGGGAAGTTGCTCTATATTAAATAAACAAATATTTCTTACATAACTGATTTCAGCTAAGCGAAAGTTGATCCCATATCGTTTCAGTCTCAAACGTCTGGCAACAGTGTGCCTTCTTCAAAATATCTATTTCCATGGTGACTTGTGACATTTGACAGTAAAAAGGGGGATGCTTAGCTTACAATTATAATTACAAATAAATTTTTATTTTGTTTCCTGGGGCTATGGGCCGCCTTAAATTAGGACTGGGACAAAACGGAAGCCTCTCGTTCTACGCAAATGTCTCCTGGTTAATATTTTTACCCGAGAATTGATTTTCAGGTGTGTATCGTCTATATTTCTAGTGCTTTTGCGAAGTGGTGCTGAAAATTTGTGTCAAAACTCGAATTTTGGGGTCATTTTTTCGGCTCAAATGTGGCGGATCCTCCGATTCTTTTGGCTTAAACTACTCTATAGGACACCCCCTTTCTAGTGAAAAAATAATAATTCGCGAAATCGTAGATACCTATATGTCACAAGACCCGAAACCCGAAAAATCTGTAAGTTAAAGGAAAGTATTGTTTTAAACTCAACTTTGAAATGGTATTCAACCAATTTTGTTCAGAAAAATCGAATCTTTTTTCCAGGTATTCAATTGTTTTTTGAAAAAATAAATTGAATTCAGCTTCTAGAAGATGTTTTTTTTTGTAAATTAAATTTTTGTCTTGCTTCAAAGCCATAAAAATTACGAAGTCTTTCCTCCAAATTACATTTTAAACTTGATATCTATAAATACAAATCGGTTACAGTACTTTCATTTGATTCAAGTTTTTTATAACCACCTCAAATACTGATAAAATATTGTGACAAAAGAATAAATAAATTTCTATTTCACCTGAAACCTCTTCACAATTTTCATTAATCCCAAACAACTTGTTTTGGGCTAATAAAATTTTAAAGAATTCTTTCCATACATTGGTTAAGTGAGAGCCACCGAGTTACAACATGTCTTATTAGTTCCTTCCATTGACATGGAACAAATTCATGGAAAGCTTTCAATTCTACTCTCCTCTTCAGAGACTTCAAAAATGTAAATATGTATATTTTTAAAATTTAATTTTCAATATCAAAAGACAAACAATCCAATGCATTTTTAACACAATTATCAAATATGTGTGCATGACAATTTGCTTTAAATACATGCTCATTTATGTTTTTAATTTTGGTGAATAAACTGTGAATTTTACCAAAATTGGAATTGGTATTATCTGCACTTAGAGCGCGACCAACCGACCACCCCCACCAGTGAACAGAGACGGCAACATTCAGCTTTAATATGAGGCGAATTACCGTAATTGATTACAACCGAAAACTGGTCGATTGTGAGTTCAGCCTTTTGGTCCACGTCGACAATGGCCGTAACCCTATTCGGACCTGACTCGAATATTGCGGTATTCGCCTGAAGTGTAACCGGACACGGGCCATGTCGCGTCGGCAAGCTATTGGATCCAAGAGATGTTCTTAATTAAAATAATCTAGAGCAAATATCTTCTTATTAATTATAATATGTGCATAGTCTCAGGTTCTAAAAATATGAATGGAATTGAATACATAGATAGAATACAATCGTTTTTAATTGATTACGGTTTAGCCATCCTGTATAAAACTTTTACACCGTTCCACTGTTAATCGAACAATCAAGTGTCTGTACGCATTAAGTATGACATGCAGGCACATTGCACATGCTATAAAAAGAAATCGCATCTCTCTTGTGGTTTATTACGCCATATTTTTCCGGTAATCATGGGATTCAATCTGTGTGATTGCGATGCGGCTTAAGATTTACGTTAAATGTCAAAAGAAAGCACCGATGTGTAGAGGATTGATAGTTATAACATCTATTAATCAAAATTCCAAAAAAATGCTATTTGGATATATTAGTTGCATCAAAAATTATCGAAATAATAGGAATTCTTGTGCTTAATGAAAATATTTTAACACATTAAGCTATTTTGCACCCAAATATTCAGTGTGCCCATCCTGTTTTCAAGATTTATGGGATAAACAAAAAATGAATGAATGAATGAGTACACTGCGACCTGTATAGATCTATTGTGTCCCCCTTCCTTCGTACTTCCGTTGATGTGATTCTCATCCAACATCAGTGCTTTGATAAAAGCAAGTAGTCTGGATGATTCAATTGATGAAAGTCCCTCTTGTTCGACGATGCAACACCCGAAGCAGGCCATTCGCCTGTTCACAACCGCCTCGTACTCCGTGAGAAGGTGTTCCGAGGTTTCCTCCTCCTCCTCACAGATCTGGATCTATTTATTTCAATTTTTATTCTCTCCAGGTGCCTTCTCAACCGGCAGTGGCCCGTAAAAAAAGCAGGTGAGGATGCGGAGATTATTCTTACTCAGTGTTATAA
>JAEQML010083363.1:0-10493 GCA_016904865.1 Pissodes strobi | reverse complement strand
ACCCAATTCTGATATAGCTGTGCCTTTTATAATTGTCGGAGATGAGGCTTTTCGACTATCAAAACATGTTATGAAACCATTCGCTCGAAACGTTGCTTCCTTGGATGTTAAAAAGGCAGTATTTAATTACAGACTTTCGCGGGCAAGAAGAGTTTCGGAAAATGCTTTTGCCCTTTTAAGCCAGGTGTTTAGAATATTCTATTCCCCAATTGCTTTTAGACCAGAAGTGACAGATGATTTGATTATGACAGCCTGTTGTATTCATAACATGCTTCGAGATTCTTTCCTTGAAGATAATAAACTCCTTCTCAGAGACGCAAATCTGCATGATGTACCAACCAAAAATATGATACCTATACGTGGAACTGGCAGATTTGCCAATGCTGAAGGGTTCGATGTCAGAGAAGCATTTACTCGATATTTCAGCAGCCAACAAGGCTCACTTTCATGGCAAGAAAAAACAGTTAATCAAACCGATATTTCTAATAATAATAAATAATGTTATTGCTGTTAAAAGTCATATTTGTTTTATTTACATACCTGGTTGTTTTAAAATTTCTGCAATTTCCTTCCACACGTTATCTTTTATATTTTGATTTTTATAATGTTTGTTCTTTGAGTCATATAAACTGGGATGTTGCCCTACAAGTTCACTTAATAAGGAGTCATCCATTTTTCTTCAAAAATATTTACTAAAACACGTGGTTATATTAAACCTATCGTGGCGGCTCTCGCGTCTAGACTGCTGTTTTGGCAGCCGTGTCGCTAGAGTCGTTGCAGACGCTTTCGTCGTCGTGCTGAAGACGCGTGATTGACAACGCGTCAATATGATTTAACGTTAACCAGTGAATGAGGCAAAGTCGCCAGAGTCGCGCGGCTGTAGCCGCTGCAGTCGCTTGATTGACACTCCACCTTTACTGGTGTCCAAGAAGCGCATTTGAATCACGGCGGGACTGCTCGGAGGGCATGCAGTCGCGGCCGCCGGCGATTCGTTTCCGCCCGATATAATCCGAAATTGTACCGACAAGTCATTTCTCGTCTTCTCGCAGTTGCAATAAAAATCACGACGAGCAAGAACTCCGGAAATATATTTTCCTGTGATGATGAAGAGCGACTAATTGAAGAGATTCGGAAGTGTCCTTCATTTTCGCGATTTTGAAATAGCGAACTACATTTACGCCTTTTCTGACTCGCAACCAGAATTAACTCGTCTTGCTCGTCTTCTTCTAGTAAGCACTGAACAATTGCATTATTGTTTATAACGCGCGCTTGCACTTTTGCGTCCACCATATTTGAATTTTTTATCGCAACTGCAGACGGATAAAATCCAACCGCGGCGACTGGTTGCGTCTTGAACACCATCTGGACCCCGGCGTCTATAAGCAGCCGCTAAACGCCGCGATCAGCCGCCGCTGTCAGCCGCACCTTGGACACCCTACCTTTCCAACGCTGCACTCTGATGAACTTGGCTGGAAATTCGTTTGCTGCTAATATTCGCACGACTTGTTCGCTCGACTGTTGCTGCTCGAATGCTGCCTGTTAGAGATGTGTCATTCACGAATGATTCGATCATTTTAATTCAATCACTTTAAAGTATCGAATGATCGAATCCTGTGCAACGGGAATCAATCGATCGCCACAACTCGCGAGTCGCAACGCTTCGGGAGGTCGAGTATCGATAAGCAAATCAACTGATTGAAACCGATTAGATATTTGATTCACTCGTCGAGCAATTGAATGTAAGAAAGAAAATTCATATTAATGCAATACCTAGGAGGAATGAAACATGAATTATAACTGTTAGGTATTTTATTTGAAAAGGAAACATGTTTATATATTGGTTGTAATTCTTATATTTAACTTAGCCCAATTCTCCAGTTAAAAGAAATTCAACTAGAATTATATAACACCGAAACCCTCACCCATGCAATAACATATACAAGAAATATATACAAGGGATAATGAGCTCTTGCTAATATTTCTTATCTGTGTATTTTTACAGGAGACACCGCCACCAAAGCGAAATATTAGATATCAGTAATTTGTAGTTTGACGCCTTAAATTATTATTAACTTATAGATCAAGCGGTAAAACTAAGGCGTAACTTTTTAAGATGTACAATGTACACTGTGCAGATGCTATAAAATTTATGTTTTGCAACCTCTATATTTTAGAAAATGAGGTACGTTGCCGACAATTAATATTACACACATTTACAACTAACATAAAATCCACAAACTTGTAATTTTTCTGCTTATACAAATAAACGCACTGCCGGCACTTATAGTTAAAAACAATGTCCACTGAATAATACAATATAACCAATTAAAAACATCATATACTGACTGACTAAATACTTTTTAAAAAATGAAAATAAAACTATCCGATTCCTATCAAATAGCGCCAAAAAAAACTGTATATAATAATGATTATATTATTTCGTCGAATATCAAAACAGCGGATTTAGCTAATCGGTCACAATTCGTGCTGAATAATCGATCGAAGAGTTAGAGCAGCAAAATAAAATAATCGGTTTAATGTCAAATTTTAAATGAGTGATTGAAATGATTCGATCATTTTCAGTATCATTCGTGGAACGATCGAGTCATCCCAAAATGATCGAATGACACATCACTACTGCCTGTTCAGTCACTTGTTATTCCTGTTTTTCCTGAGATAGGCTAGGCCTCTTACTCATATGTTGGATTGACCTTTTCGCTGTGTTGTTGAGTTCGGATCTTCACCTTAGTGGCTCTGTATTTTGCTGGGTTTGTCCGGCTTCTGTCCGGGTGGTTAATTGTCCATTAGATAGGGGTATATCCGCCTTCCTATCGCCGGGTGTTGGAATGATCTTTGGATTGCCTCGTTGTTCGAATGCCTGATTTTTCTCTTGATTTCTTCGATTTGTGTTGTGATGATTTCTTCTAGTGTTTTTACTTTCAGTTCTTCCCTGATTGTTGTATTTCTTGTGTGACGGGGTACGTCGGCTATCCATCTGAGTGTTTTGCTCAGCTTGGCTTGGAGTGCTGTTTTGTTGATACTGGCGGTGTTCCTCCATGCTAGGGTTGCGTACAGTAGCATTGGTACGTGAATTTGCTTGAATATGGCCATTTTATTTGCTCTGTTCAGATTGTTCCCCCTTCTTAATAGCGGAAAAAGTGTTGTATTTGTCAGTCCGATCTTCTTTTTCTGTTCTGTGTGGTGTTGTTTCCATTTCAGCTTGCTGTCTATCAGAAGCCCCAGGTACTTTGCATATGGTTTCCAGTCGATTTCTTGATTATTCAAGTTCAGATGGATTCTTGGCCTTTCTCTTTTCCTTGTGTAGATTACTGCCTGTGTTTTTTCTTCATTAATCTTTATTTTCCATTTGTCTGCCCAAGTAACTATTCTGTTTAGGTCGGTTTGGAGTCTTTCTATTGCTGAATTAAGGTTCCCGTGTGTTGTTGCTAGTGCTGTGTCATCTGGGTAGAGGTATAGCTTTTCAGTTCTGGGTATGTCTGCTCCGTAGATGTTGTAAATCAGGGGCGACAGGGGCGAGCCCTGAGGTACACCTGCCCTAAGTCTTCTTGTGGTTGAACTTTTGTCTTCATATTTAACTTCAAAAGTTCTATTCGCGAACTTGATGTGATTTCGACTAGTCTCTTGGGAAGGCCCATGTTGATGATTTTTAGGATGAGTCCTGGATGCCAAGTACGACCGAAATCATTTTTGATATCTAGGAACACTGCTGGCCTGTATTTGTTTTGGTTGAAAGCTTCGTTGATATATTCGACTAATCTTGTTGCCTGTAATGTGGTGCTGAGTGTTGGCCTAAATCCGAACTGTTCTTGAGGTAGTGTCGCATCGATTTGGTCGTAGCTGTTAAGTCTATTGAGCAGTATTCTTTCGAATATCTTCCCTACGTTGCTTAGGAGGCTGATGGGTCTGTAACTTCTTGCTTCATTTTTGGGTTTTCCTTTTTTATGGATTAAGCAGAGCTGCGCTGTCTTCCACTGACTAGGAAAATGCCCTAGTCTTAGACATGAGTTATAGATGTTAGTCAGCTCTGCTATTTGTTTTCTTGACAGATGTTTGAGAGCTCTGTTGCTAATGTTCTCTTTCCCAGGAGCTTTTCTGTTCTTCGTTTGGAGAATTTTGATTTTTGTTTATCTTGTTTTGATGTACTGGATTTCGTCGTCTGGTAGGTTTCTGATTAGTAGGTTTAGGTTCTCTGTTTGTTGATCTAGTAGTGGCTGTGGTTGTCCTCTATTGTTCTCTTGGAATTGCTCCTCGAAGTGGTCGGCTAGGGTCTCTAATTTGTCTTCTAGTTTGTGGATTTGAATGCCGTTGTGGAGTAGGGCTGGTATTTTTTTTTATTTTTTTTATGACAGTGGCACACACACTAAAGGGAGATCCTATGGCGCTCGACGAGCGGTGTGTGTGCGAAGATGTTGATTGACACGGTTCTTGAATATTTGTAGGTTGTAATTAGTGGGAAACAGATGTCATGGGAGTGAGTTCCACAGTGATGCAGTGCGCCAGACAAAGGAGTTCTGGTAAAGCGATGTTCTAGGTGTTTCTAGTTTTACGACGAACTGGTGCGTTCCTGCCGTCTGTCGGGACTGTCTGACAGGAGTTGCCAGGGACGGGATTATGCGGGCCAAATCCTGGGAACATCTGCCGTGAAAGTATCTGTAAAACAGGTATTGGTTGTCTTGTCTCGTTTTTGATGTTTTTGGTTATCTTCTATAGTTTTTGATCGCACTCTTCTAGGTTTGACAAAGTGTTTTCCCAAGTGTTGTTTCGGAAGTCGATGATTTTCTGTTTAATTTCTTGAGTTAGGCAGTTTGCTTCGGCTCTTGCAGCAGGGTCCCCTACTCTTCTGGCCCTGTTTACTAATCTGCTTTTGTGCCTGATTTCATTCTTTAGGTCCGTTGGGAAGTTATATTTGTTTCTGATCGGTAGCTCTGTCTTGACTGTGGCCTCTTCTATTGCATTTTTTATGTCCTGTGTGATTTTTCTCTACTGCTTCTTCTAGCTCTGGGATGTTTGTTATTGTAGGGATGGGTCGTGTCTGATTCATGCGTCTCTTGAATGTTTGCCAGTTCGTTTCCTGTTTAACGTATGTCATCTTCTCCCTATCAGCTGGATCTCCTATGCTGAGTACTACTGGCAGATGGTCCGATAATCCGACTTTATGTACTGCAATTTCGGTGTTCTTGTTATTGTTCTTGGATATATACAAGTCTATTGTGGTGGAGTGCTCGCCGGCGAAGTGCGGCGGCTCGTCTGGAAAGTACATCTCCATTCCATGGTTCTCGATGATGTTATTTATGTATGTTCCTCTTGCGGTAGTTCTACGGCTCCCCCAATTTCTATGGTGCGCATTGAAGTCGCCTCCTATTATGAGTTTGCCATTTTTCTGTGTCACTATGTTTTCGATCTCGTTTGCTTCGGCGTCATCTCTTGGGGGGCAGTACAGCGAGACTATCCTGTACTTGGATCCATCTCGCATCTCTACAATGATTTGCGTTGTTTCTAATAGATCTTGTTCGTCCGGATTCGAGTAACTGTCCTGCTTGATATTTTTCTTTATTAGTATGGCCGTGCCTCCGCCTCTGTCTCTGTCGTTTCTGTATATAACGTAGTTGGGTATGCAGAACTTGTGTGTGGTTTTCAATCTTGTTTCCTGTAGTAGCATGACATCCACGTTTGCATCTTCCAGGTGGTTTATGATTTCAAGTTTGTGTAGCCTAACACTGTTGACGTTCCAGGATGATATTGTTAAGGTTCTGGGTTTAATCTTGATCCTATTTGCTTCCATATAATCCTTTGAAAACTTTGGCAATATTTTTCTGTAGTTCTTCTTGGAACTTTTTCATGCTTTCTTTCATGATTTTGTTCATATCGAATTGTGGGAGTTGAGGTGTGGATGTCTGCGGTGTTCGTGCTTGCTGTTTGGTTTCTTGATTACTTGAGCCTTTGAGTGCGTTGCTATAATTCTTGGGCGTTGGTCTTTGAGGACATGCTAATGCGTTCGCTGTGTGTGGTCCCCCGCAGTTCGCGGATTTTGCCGGTGAATTTCTTGATTTCTCGCAGGAACTAGTGTGATGATTGGCGCCGCATTTAACACATCTTGGTGGAGCGTTACATTTAAATTGGGAGTGGCCGTATGATTGGCAGTTCCGGCATTGAGTGACTTTTTTGGTGCTTGATTTCAATGGTTCCACTTTCACTTTCAGTTGGTCTATTGTATCTATATCGAAGATCTCCTTTTCGCTTCTGGGTAATATGACAATCACGTTGTCTAATGGTTTTAACCAGTCCTTCCCATTAGTGGTGACCTTCTTTTTCATTCTATGTACAGTTCTTGGGTGCAGGTTGAGGGATTCCAACTTTTCTTTTACACTGTCTTCTGTTACTGATGTGAGTACGCCTTTGAGCACTACGTGTAACATTTTCTCGTCCTTGGTATGGAATGTATGGAACGAGATTTTATGTTTACGTAGGCACCTATCCATTTGACTCAGGTGTTTTGTGTCTGCTGGTTCTATCTTAATTCCCTCGTCTGTGGCTCTTGCTTTGATGAATTCGATCCTTTCTTGTTTGAATATGTTTGAGACGTAGCTCCATTTTGACTTATCGTGTAAGATGAGCGGCGGACAACTCTCATTTGTCGGTATCGCATGCTGCGCTGTTGTTTGTTGTTGTTTCTTCGGGGGGGATGCACTATTACACTTATTGATGTTTCGCTTTGTTCTCTGCTTCCTAGCGGCGGGAATTCTTTGTCGTTTTCTCTAGTACTGCCTTGCTCTTTTGTGTTTTTGAGCGCTAGGTCTTCCTTTACTTACGCTGTCTTCTTTTTGCTAGAATCTTCGCTTTCTGTTGTCTTTATTCCTCTTTTCTTTGTCGGTTTTGACTCAAGAATTTCAGACATTTTCTCTTGATGTAAAGATTTATTCTCATTCTTCATATACTGGAGCTCTTCTATTAGCTGTTGGAATTGTTCACTTTGACTGCCTTCCATGATGACACTGTTTATTACTTAACATAAACGTACACCGGCCAACGCGGTGGCCGCGCGGCGAATTTTCTTTCTTAATATACCTCCTCCACGGGGGAGCGTCGGTAAAGCTGTTATACTTCCCAACGCTATAACTCCGTGAACTTGGCTGATAACTTCGAATAATGCTCTGACCTTACGACTTGCTCGCTCGACTAGCGCTGCTCAAATTGCTGATACTGGCACCGCGCGAGAACTACGGAAAATGTGAAAACCGATTTCCCGGCTTTTCGCGACGGAATATTTTATAGAATCGAATTCAGATTATTTAAATTATATTTTACGAATAATAGATGTTAATAGCCCGTAAAATAAGAAAGTTAATCCGGATTGCATACCATTCCCCTAAATTTATAGTAACATCGTTACAATATCTATAAGAAAAACACAAATAACACCTGAGAAAATGCCCAGCGAACAAACGATTATTTTTTTCCGCGCAAAGAAATGCTAAAAAACGTAAGAAAACCGTTTCACAACTTAAGCTGTTACAAAAAAACAATGGCGAAAATGGCTTGTACGACTTTCCAGAGTCGAGTTTACATCCCTATTACACCTTGTGTTTTCACGTGAGAGCTGTTCCAATGAGTGGAGAATACGGGTCTAGAGCAAGGCAACTTAAACGCAACAAAATACGCAAATTTTGGAAACTTACCTTTGCAATTTCCACAAAAAATAAACAAACAACGAATGTATTGTATAATTTAGATATTTCGGGAACCACAAGCAACGGCAATGTAAAACAAATTGTGTCAGCGTTCAAGGGCGTGACGAATCAACTAGCGGGTGCGTTCGACGTTGCCAAGCCTTTTCACTTTCACTACAAATTGCCAGAAAAGTGCTGCTCTAACGCAATAGGCAATATTGTGGCAGATTTTTGAATATTTATCACGAACTTACCTATATCACAAATATACCTTTATCTTTATCCTACAAGATAAAAAAAATAAAATCTCCTACATGATTTGCTTCGAGGTTAAATGTACCCCGTTATTGGACTATAAGATCAGTCGCCCAAATTGTTCCTAACAGAATTGTCTTTAGTTACGGTAATAACATTCTTAGGGCTACAGTTATCCTTTGGCGGTACATTTTAGACATAAAAGTAGAAGTTAGTTAAGGTTGAGCTATTATAAAGATATTTTGATTATTATGAGAACACTTTTGATTTACTAATTTTGTTAGAATTGTTGCACCAATCTTAGCTTCTTTCGAAAATAAATAGAAAGCATTTACGAAGCCCAGACATCGATGCCAATCATAAAAATTTACTTTTGATTTTATGGTTTTTGTTTTGTCAAGGATTCCCTTTTTGAATTCTGGCAAATGGGTTTTTGCGTTTAGCATTTCGAACACTTACTTTTTATAATATCTCTTAATGACATCCATAACAAAAAATAATTCTTCGCAACATTCATTATGTTGCATTACATGCTTCTTTTCAAGGCATTTCCAACACTGAATTGTAGATAGAAACATTATACTACTACATTACTATCTTCAGAAAAATGTGGTAAGCTGAGGTCTAGTTTCATGAATTTACTTATAAAAGAGGGTGGTTTTAGAGTGTTCAGTTTTTCCAAAGTTGAGTCAACTGTACAACGGTATCTGTTATAAGGAACAAGTGCTCTCACATAATCAGGGAAAAGATTTTCCTGGATTATTGCAACAATTTTCTGTTAACTTGGAACATTATTCAAGCGATTAAATAAGCCTTCTGCCGAAAAGATAAAAATAGAAGCTGACTCTTTGGGATGTTCTTTACGTGATTTATTTCCTCTATTAAATTTCGATCATACTGATGTCTCAAAAGCATCTTCAACTTGTTTACCAGATTCCCTCAATCTACAAAACGGTTTCTAATCTGTCGCCGGAAGACTGTAAGTGATGAAACCATAGTTTCGAGAAAAATGGAAAAAACTTTTCGATGTCTTGCACAAATTGGCAGTACTTACAATTTTTTTTGTTCAGTATAGATTTATTTATTGTACATATATTTTTATTATTATTGTAGGTTTTGTTAAAAAGAAGTAGGTTAATTCTTTATTGCTTCAATTTCTGAAATAGTATAATTAAACAAGTTTAAGTTAAAAGGCTGCAAGCCGCAAAAAAAACTGTTCAGCTGCCGCGTTTTAACTTCAAATTCATTGAAGTGTCGCTATTTAAATAGGATGTGCTTTCAGAAATTTTTTGTTTTGTAAAAGAGTGACCTCAAATAATTACTTTGTAAGGGTTGATTTATGAAATTAGTTAGAGCGTTAGTGACTAGATGTTTCTGTTAAAATAATTTTCTATATCTGCTAGAAGTCTTTTTAGATTGATATCAGTTAAATTGGGTTGTATACTGAATTTACAACCTAATGTTAAGAATTGCTTAATGTCAGTAGGAATATCACAATCAGACAATTATCTTTCGTGTTTAAGAGTTTGTTGTGTTCTAAATTTTTGAAATTAGTTAATTTTTTCATGTTAGTTTTCTTAATTTTCCTAAATTGTTTTTCATAAGAGATGTTTTGATATTGAAAAAATTGTTTTTAAACTTCATTGGGTAGAATTGCCCTTAATTTTAGAGTCAATTCGCTCAATGACCTTTCCACTTGCTTTGTATTTTTTAAAGTAGTGTTGATCTCAAAATTAAGAATCTTTTTATCCAACCTTAATAAGAAGTTCAGTGTGTCCTGACCATTTGTAGTTTCTATCAGGGGGGTAAATGTTTAGTGTTCTTAGTTATATGGGCTGGCAAAAATCTACACGACAACAAATATATCCTATTTTTCAGTGACGCCATTTTGTTATTGAACCTTGCCCATTGTTTTAAAAATTTCACTGATTCTGCTCCATAACGTTGCAGGATCTCTTGGTGGAACCCTATGCCTAAAATAGAGGGAGGGTAGTCTTGACCGACTTGTTGAATAAAACGATTGTTAATGATTGGGGTAACGGTCTAGGGCTGAAGTGAAACTCTTTTTCTACAAACGCCAAGCTTTCGGAAATATATTGTTTCCTTTTTCAAGGCTACAATTACAAAGCGGAATATTACACTTCTAGAAATTATAGTTTCATAACTAGGTTTTTAACTCAATTACAGATGTATCATTATGATACTTACGTGCAAAGTGAGTTTACAATGGTTCCATAGTAGCATGAAAAACAGGAAAAACAGTGCGTGTACACCGGATCATAGTCTTATATCGTACATTTTTAATTTTAAATTATAACGACTAGCAGTTAATATGCTTTGACATGGCTGCGATTTTTCAACTACGAGAAGTACGAACAAAGGAACATTCACGTTTTTTTTTTAATCTAAAGGTTTTTGCCTCCTTATGTGGAGCGCCATCTATTCCTATGACGGTAGATTTGAATCACACTGCTTGCAGGTAGGTTGATGTTATGTTGTATGGTTACCATTTTTCTTATATAATACTATTTATTGTTTTCTATTTTATTA